>JAQQAE010003480.1:0-20152 GCA_029823295.1 Pseudamia nigra | reverse complement strand
CGCGACCCTCATTAAGGGGTAGAAAATGGATAGATAAATAACATGCAAATGACACATGATCCAGTATGCAGTTGACAGGCAAACTTATTAAAGTACGAACATATCTGTTTGAAAAAGAGAAATAGGCTATATATATATTAAATGTACATTTCTGCTTTATAGTTGTTTTGTGATGTTGCCTGGGTGCTGCATGTGAGACTTATTTGAGGTTCTGCTGCCTAATATGCTGACAACATTGTGGGTGGGAGCAGCTCAAGGAGGCCGAGCTGGACTTTTGAGAAAAAGGCCATCAAATGACCCAACATTAGACAGTCAAACTTTCATTTCAATGCAGAGTGTATAACTCCCTAAATCAGCTCTTATTAAGGTACAAGAGATTTCAGGCTACTAAAAATTAGGTCTACATTTATAGTCACCATATCATTATTTAGGGCAGTAAATTCAAGAATAGCTTAGTAATTATAGGGTCCTCAGCACAATTATATTCCTTATATATGGCACAAAGTTCTTTTCAGTGTTCAGATAAAGATTTAAAATAGAGCTCTGTAGCTAAATGAGGGTCTGTTTGTGAACCTGAAAAGCATTCAAAGCACCTCTGCAATGCACTGTATGTGTGTACTGCTGTTCTATTGTGTGATAAGGTAGAGAAAGTAATCCAATCATTGACACAGTTCCAGTTTGGCGTCCAGATTACTGCGATGGCTTACAGACATGACACTGCTGGAGAGAGAGAATATCTGCCTAGTACTGAGAAATCTGCACCATCTCTTTAAGAGACTCAGAGGCACTCACAGCACTTCCTCACTCTGGCATCCCCCTCCCTGCGCTGTCATTGGCCGGGGCCCCCTCTTTCTCTGTCAGCTGATTCGCTGCTGGTATCTAAGGGCTGGCTGGCCAGCACTCTATAAATAAACCCAGTGCTGTCTCAGCAACCAGCCTACAATACTCATTAGCTACTTCTCTCCTCTTCCGCCTCTCTCCTGCTAAGCAAGTAGCTTCCAATAGCAGGCCTGGCTCTCAGCAGCAGTCTGACATACTCTCCCCTAGCAACCCAAGCCACCCTACCAGCTGCTCTCTCCTCCCCCTTTCCTTCATCATCCTTCCTGGTTTCTCAAACCTTTCCACCTCTGAATATGCATTCTCTCTTCCATTCCTCCATCTATCATATCCACATATCCTTCATCCCTCACTCCTCTCCACTCCTGTCTTCCTGACTTCAGTCAATTCAGCTCAGTATCCAGCTAGTTCCCTTTCTCTGTCAGCAATGTCATTGTTCTATTGGGTTTATTATTGATGTAATGATGTTGAGGGCAATAATAGAGAGAAGTCACTCCAGGAAGCACAGCAACACACAACAGTCAGAACACAGACAAATGCCTGATGTTGATGAGGAGTAACAGTACTAGGTCTGAAATCCCTGCACACAGACAGTCATGACCATGGTCTTTTAGCCACAAATCAGCATATAAAGACATTTTTCCCTTATCAAATGGAAAACAGCAGTACAAACAAAAGTACTTTATATGCTAATGTGCCTAAACTGTGCATTAATATCTAAAAACAGTAATTTCCTTTCTTTTTCAGTTTGGGGAACCCCCAGAGTACACCCACAGAAGCTAAAACACATTTTACTGAGCGGCTAAAGTCTGCTAATGCTACATTGTAACACTGGTAATTATGTAAACGCATTTACTGTTACACATTTATTCATACCATCAACTGTTATCAGTAGTGTCTGTTAGGTAGGTCAACGTACATCTTGAATAATCTATTAGACTGGTCTTTTTAGCATTACTTTCAGTTTGCTGTGAGACAGCAATTTCAACTTCAGCATATTTTAACACACACAGAATTAAATACTATCCAGTCATTTCTGTGCTGGTGTAATACTCTTAATTAAAAGAGCAACATGAGCCTAATTCTGGCTCTTATTCTTACTCTGCTTGAATCAAATGTATTATACCTGGCCCATGAAGTTAACTTATGGACAACTTATAAACAAATGCATCTCAGAGATGACTCACTTCATGTCAGTCAAAGGAGTAAAGTTCATTCCAAAGTCCAAGCTCACTGCAATAGGAACATACTGTATTTTCCTGATTAAAAGTCACGGTTTTTTGCATAGTCGACAAATACATCGGAGCGACATGTATTTTGAATAAATTTGACTATAGAGTGTTTGACACACTGACAGCCGCTAGAGGAGGAGAGCCGCGAGCTCTCCCTTCTGCGGCAGAGCACCTGACGTGCATTCCCCGAACAGATGCGACCTGTTCTGCAGAGCGACTAATACACGTTTTTTTCCTTCTTCATTATGTATTTTTTGGCTAACCTACCGGAGCGACATATCACCCGTAAATTACGGTACTTAACAGCTACATTACCCTGTTCGAATGATGAATGTATAAGTAAAACTGAATTCTGGGCTGAAATAAGGGCTGTTCTTATCATCAAAGGGCTGTCCATGTTCGGCAGCAGCCACACCTCACTGTGTTCATACACTTGACAAGACAAGTGTCACTGATTTTAAAGGTCTCATTTTGGGACACTTAAATTTGTATCTGTGCAGTGTATATGTTTCCATTAAATACTTCTAAAGCAAGTTAATTTGATTTTTAGTGCTTGTAACTTTGCCACATACACTCTGATTTCACTGTGAGGTATCTTATTCCTTCATTAACCTAGAAACATAGGGCATTTGCAACATGACCTGGGATCATAGTCTATCTAAAAGCTACTAGAAACACTGAATAACATCACTTCCAGGACAATTTACTGAAAAACTACACTGTCAGAAATATTGGGCAGTTACGAATGGAGATGGGGCTCATTTTACCTTGACTGTGTGTCATTATAACTTATGGTGTTTTGAAATTTAGACGTCTACTGTCTAATGGGGACAGGATTTACCCATTTGTTTGACTGTGATTAATTGTGACTTGTGATGTTGCTGATCACAAACATTTAAAACTGTGTGTTTTTCCCCTGATGTCTATCTTGTAGTGTGGACATCTTAGAACTTGCAACACTGTGCAAGTTCATATTAAACCAGCTTTCATTTTACAGAACACAGTTTAGAAAAGGATGGATTTTTTACACTACGGGGCCTTTAAGAAAGGTTTTCTTAACAATGAATGACACCATTAAGCAGCTGAACAATAAATCTTGACCTATATTTTGACATAGACATTGATTTTAGCTTTGAAAAGTAGTTGACTACTGGTCTAGTGGTTCTCAAACTAAAGACAGAGCAGTGATTTTTTTTTAAATCAGTGAAGAAACAGGTTTGAAATAAGTTTGTGAAATTACCTCATTCTAATTCATGTCATATATTCCAAGCAAAGTTTGTAATACTGCAATATCATCATGGTTGACTTAGTAGGGGTTAACTGTCACTTTAAGCATAAAAAGGTATCTGCAATAAAGTTCTATCTTTTCATTTTCACAGAACAAACACACATGCACACAGACAGAGCTATAATCAAGGCCACCTGAATAAAGACTGAGACCAACACAGAGCTGTCTTAAAAAAAAAACAAAAAAAAAAAAAAAAAACACAAAACTAGCGACTGATTATTTTAGCATGTCTAGGAGTACAACACAAAGGCCATATATCAAATTATATTAAATCAAAATAAATAAAACTTGATGGAAACTGACTACAGTAACGACAACCACAAACAACTGACAGAACTAACAGAACTTCAGGGATCTCCTCATCCCAGGGACCAGATTTTTGAGAAATAAGTTGCCACAAAGAAACAAGCATATGCTTCTACTCATACGCAAAATGTGTGGTCATTTCACACATTTTAGGGGGTTTTACAGCACATGAGAATAAGGTGATTTGGGTAGCAAACAAGACAAGACATCTATTTGTCATAATCAGTTTCACTACGTACAGCTGTTGTTACTTATGGTCCATTTATAAAATGCTGAACTATAAATGTGTATGCATAGTTTTTGAATGAAGTGCAATAAATTTACAGTCAAATCCACAAGCAGTACAAAGACTGACGAAGGTTAAGGGAATATAAAATAAACACAAACAATAGCTGAATAGCAAAAGCTGAATTTCTGCATTTGTTATTTCTATTTGTGCAGACACTCAACATTGAAGTTGATGCTAAAAAAACATAGTAAGGTATGATGCACAGTAAGGGAGCTATATAAACCAGATTGTGGTCTTTCCTTGTTGGATTTTGTTAAAATGAATGTTAAAAATGAAGTTATGTATTGTACATAAAATGAAGGAGAGAATATTCTTTTGGCCATGTGTGTGCATTTACTGCTGTAGGACTTGAGTGTCTGAGCTGGATGTTGTGAATGAATAAAAAGGACAGAGTTGGAAAAGAAAAAGCAGACAGAAGGAGGAGCGAGTCTGTTTCCAAAGAAAATGGTTATTTATGTTTGCTTCATTAACTAAATGGAAAGTTTGGTTTTTCTCACTTTTGTTCTTCATCTGCTCCACAGCTCTAGACCATAACTTCTTCTCTAACTGACTTTTGCGCTCATTTCTCAGCTTATCCCGTTATTTTAGTCATTTCTTACAGTTCATTTATGATTTTTATATAGCACTGACTCCAAACTTGATCTTGACAACAAAGACAATGCATTTCATTCTGCTGACAAAACTGTACTGTGTTGATAGAAATATCCTCACAGCCTTAATATGAACAATTAAAGACTTAAAGACAGGCTAAAGACAGGCTTTATTGGAAATATGTGAAACTAACAATCTAACCAGCCTCAGGTATCTTCTGACACATTTTCATATAGGTGTGATACAGTTGCTACATACAAATCAGTCTATGTGTGCTTTGATTTAAAGTTGACATTCTAATAACACACAAAAAGGTTAGACGCTATTTCTGGGCTACAACTGTGACAGGGTAGTTTAGGCACTTGTACAGGCGACAAGTGAATGTTGTAACTACACACTCATATTATCCTGATTCAAATAACGCGTATGAAGGTTGTGATTCTGAGATTTGCAATACTTTATAATTGTTTTGTAATACATCTCAAACTAGCTTAGCCATTTTAAGGGTCTTACTTCTATTGCAACATAACTTTTTTCTACTTTCTTTGCTATTTTATCTGTCTGTGCAAGCAAACAATAATTTAAGGGCACAGGTTTAATGATGACATGAGATAACATACATGCTTATACAGAATAGGCCTGGTCCTAAACAAACCAGAGAAACACAGAGTGATCAGCAGACTGACAGACAGTACTTAATGGGATCAATTGGAATGGATGGGTTGAAGGACAAAGAACAAATGCTTTGTTTCATGGGTTGATCACATCAAATGTTACTGAAAATGATGTAGTCAAATGAATCAGTTACAGGCTAAAACAGTGAGTCCACATATCTATCAACTACTTATCTACCTCTTTAGAAGCTGCATTATCATAGATATATTGCCAGTGTGACATACTAAAAAAAACAAAACAAAGCCCAGTTATTAAGAGCTATGAAATGGGTGAAAGGTATCTGATTCAAAACAGATAGGAGTAGTGGCAGTGACAGAGAAACCCCATAGGTACTGTGGCAAAAATAATTCCCAGATTCTTGACAACGACCCTGGCGTGTAAAAAAGATTCTTTAGAACCAATGCCAGACAAATCATGACACTAAAGAAAAAAAATTATGAATGAGTATACCGGTATGTGAACATAGTGACAATCGGCCGCTGTTCTGTGATAAGACACTGTAATGTAATTTATCAGATGTAACCCCAACTCTGTGCCACAGAATGTTGATCTGTATTAAATGAAAAAAATACCACAGCAAACATTAGATTCCAGCTACCAGCACATTTATGAATGAACCAATTATTGAATGAACATAAAACACAGTGGTGACTTTAGTAGTTGCTTTGGGGATGAACTTTTAAGTCAAAGTCTGTGAGTATTAAACAGCCTTTGCTAAACTACTCTCACCTACCTATCTCTGATCCAAAAAGACCAGTGACACAGATAATATGTAATCAAACGAACACTACCGACAGAGGACACAGGAAGTGCCTGTAGACCACAATTATTAGTCATTGCCACAGCAAACATCTAAATGCAGGTTGAACAGCATTAGAGATCAGCGTCACTGATTAATGTTAATTTATCACGAGTGAAGCTCGGTTCATATAAAAGGTTAAGGTCTAAAATATATAAGTACAGCTAATCAATAAGTTTGAATTCATCCTGTAGTACAAAGAGCCAGTAAAGAGGCCAAAAGAGGAGTGACCTGATTTTAGTTCTGATTAAAAACCTGCCAGTTTAGTTAGGCATCAAAAAGGGAATTCACTGGGTCCAAACGTGACCCGAGGCACACCTTATAACATAAATGAAGAGGTGCACATTTTTTATCCAACCTAACAAATGGTTTATTCAGCCACCCTGTTCCTTGATTTACCCAAAACCAGCAAAACATTTCTGAATTGTGTAAACAACACTGTTTAAGTGAAGTCCTGTCAGTAACGAGACTAATTTCTCAGCGGTGCTACAGAAAAACTGACTGGAGAAACAAAAACTAGGACCAGTGATGATAACTCAATTAGGGCAAAATTCTAAAACATGCAGCAATAGGTGCTAATTTAGAGTGACAAATAAAGACAATGTAATCAAACAAATACTACAATCAGCTGTAAGAATATATACGGTATTGAAAACCTTTTAACTCACAAATAACTTAGGAGCTCTGTCCCTGACAAAATAAAGCTACCATGTTAAAAGCTAGTTATAAACACATAAAAAATGAAAATACTGTATGTTACTAACCTCAGCAAGAGTAAATATTTAATTAGAAAAGGTTAGAAAAAAAATTGGCAGCCTGGAGCTGCCTTAGTATATTTATTAATCTGGCATGTGGGGATATTTGGATGGACATTTTGCTACAATTCGCAACACACATGATAAACAGGTAGCTGGTAAAGTACTCATGCAGCGTGTCTAATGTTGAATATACTGATGTTTTAATACTTACTCCTAGTTCAGCAGATGCTTATCGCTGACCAGGAATTCACATGCCACTGTCTATCTCCTAGATCTTTGTTGCCAATGCACTAATTGGTTTAATCAGTCACGGGATGGCAGTATCCATGTCATGTGTCACTAAACGTACACTCGTGCCCCCAAACAACTTAGCCCTGATGTTTCAGACATCAGTGTATTTTTACACTCCAAAATCTGTGACTGAAGCACCAAGTGGACACAGCACAAGACACACCTACTCTACAGAACACAAACCTACAGCAGTATATACTAAAGCCTTATTCATTAGATGATGTGTAGCAGTCCAGGATCCAAATGTCTATCCTGACTACTTTGCATAATGTGTGAATAACAGGCATGTTTTATTTTAGACAGTTTCCACCCTAACATTAACCATGTACATCAAATCATGTAGCGTGTATGGCCTGCATTTTGAATTAACCCAAGCACATCCATTTGATGCAACAGATACAGATGATTCATGAACTGTTTAAATTGTTATGAAGTGATGCTCATGTTGCTACCAACCAACCAGCTTAGCAGGCTGTTCATAAGCAGAGTATATAAGTACCATACTGCTGTCAGTTCAGACTAAATGCCTTTGGTGAATGAAATTAGAAATACACAGATTACTGATTATTCTTCAATATAAAAAATAACAAAATTAAACAGAATGAAACACTTCAAACTTGAGTAGTTATCTATTGTAAAGTACCTTTACAAATGACCAAAGTGAACAATTGAAAACCTGTCTGGAAAGTCACCAATACTGACACATTTTACACAACAATGAAGTCCTGTTAAGAGGAGACAATCTGGAAGACAATACCCCAAGCACCACAAAATTTGCTTCACAAACAGAACAAAGTGTCACCGGGACAGCCAAGATAGACAAGCATCTGTCATGTAAATCACACACAGAGAGAGTACAAAGTGCAGTAGGGAATTAGAACTAAAGCACTCGTAGAACTAAAGTACAGTATTGTATATACCGGTACATGTCAATTGAATATACAGTGATGCATCAAAATAGTTGTTGAATAAAACTGAAGTCCCAGCCCTTTATACAGGGTCCAGACTCTTCCTTGCACTTTAAGTTGTTCACTGTTAGTCTAAGTAAACAACTAAACAGGATTATTTACATCCAGTGAGTAGGTTTGAGGTCAGGACCTGTATGTGGTAAGGACATGATGCTTACAAATCAAAATAAAGGAAGTACACTTGATAACTTAAGTGAAATCAGACTCAACTGCAGGTCTTTTAATTGATGTGATAGGTTTTTAGAAGCAGAATCAGGCTTGTAAAATTGTTCTTACCTACTATGAGTGGTCTTGATATGTGTGAAATGGAAATACAACAGGTGTTTGACTAAGAATATTGATTTTAAAAAGTATGTTTTGGCTAGTATGATGGAAGGCCAGTATTTCACATTATATAAAACATGCAAAGTAAATCCTGAGTGTCAGCTAATGACAAGTCAAATGAAGCCAATTAAATGCAAATTCTTCTATACCAGGGGTCTGCAACCTTTTCAATCTAAAGAACCATTTGTGGACAGAAAAAAATTAAATGTACATGTCATGAGCCACGGAACATATCTGAACCTTTTCTGGAGCACATTTTAAAACTAATTTGTTTCTTAATTTGTTGGTTTCTGTTCATCTTGTTGGTACATTTGTTCGTCTTTGTTCCCTTTTTCCCATCTTCATTATTCCATTTGTTTTATGGATTAGTTTGTTCATTTCTTTGTCGCTTTTGAAAATTTTGTGTTGACTTTCCTCACTATTCATGTTCATTTTTAATAATTTTGTGGATGACTTTGTTCACTTTTGTGACATTTGTTCGATATTTTGTCATTTTATTGAACATTGTTAGTTTTTATTATTTTCATTGAGCAAAATTTATTAAATGGGACTGCTGTGATATTTTCCTGCTTGTTTTGTGGATCATTTTGTCTTAATCTTGTTCACAATTTTGCTTTTTTTGTAATTAGGTACCATTTGTTGATTTAGTGCTTATTTTGTTTATTTTGATTTATTATAATGTGTTATTTCCATCAGTGGACAAAGCCACAGGAGCCACTGGGGCAGGGCTAAAGAGACACATGTGCTGCAGGCTGCAGACCCCTGTTCTATACTGTTCAGTGCACTTCCATTTGATTCTGAATAACTGCTCTGTTTCACCAACAGCTTGGTTCTACAGTGCTGCTTTTTCCTGGATTGGGTGATGAACAGCATTTCAGTACAATTATCAGGATAAAGAATGGGATGTAGTGTAGTGCCAGTGTACAGTGGAATGCTTGAAACTTACAGTTGCATGGACATACATCTCTACTACTGCAAAGACTTGCCTCATAAGGGGCTCAAAGTTTACTTTCATGCCTTGCCTGCAAGCTCAAGCTTAAGGAATGCACATACTAAGTATCCCCACTATCTACGTAATTAGTAAATTTTATGCGGCCAAGAACTTCAGTAACTTGCAAGATGTAGCATCTCCATGTAAGAAGCAACCTGAATTTCCACCTTTTGGCTGTAAAGATCTCAAACACTATGTCAGCTTTTACCTGACAAAACAATATAGGTTACAGAATAAATCATTGAGACATATTGTGACCCATTTTAACAAGTTACTTTAATTTTCACAAGTCCCTAGAATGTGTATTTTAAATTTCAGCCAATAATCCATATCTTTCATACAACCATGCCTCTGTACTCCTGATTTCATTGGGTCTTGCTATGTAAGAAGCTCCTGCTGTCCAAGATATTTACGTGTCTGTGCCAGGGAGTCCACATGATGGAATCCTTAGCACATTATCCGAGCATGTAAGGATAGTTCTAGCAGTTCTTGTGAGCCCTGAAATATTGACTGAGAACCATGATTGAATATTTGTGACATCACAAGTATGCAAAAATGTAAACAGCCTTTTTTTTCCAGAACCAGTTATCTGAAAATGAGATGTGTGCTTTTCTTCCAGCAAGTGAGAAATTTATATATTTTAAATATTTTATATTTAAACATTATTTTCAGAGTCCCTAGACCTGCTTGACAGTAAGAAAGGACGTGAAAATGTATTAAAGAGCTGTCTCCTTTAAAATGCTATTCAACAAAGACAGACTCAGCATAGTTCCGTGTACCTTATCTCAGTGAGCTAATTTGTTCTCACAAGGTATCACAGCATCGATCACATTAAAACAAAACTCTTTAGTGTAACAAAACAGCGGACAGGTCTGTCTACATCACAAATATAAAGCCTTTATAAACTCCATTAACACAGCAAATAATGGTTTTTGAATGGAGTCAATTAAAATCAAAACTTGTGGACCTTGTGTCTGTCAGTGAAATTTCACTTAAAGGTACTCCACACACTGACTTTGGCGTCCAGCTATGGGAGTTTAGATTGTTTTCACTGATGTCCAATTCTAGTGCACTTAGCAAATTATCAATCTTCTGTCCTCTACATTAGCAAGGCCACAATATTCAGGTAGCAGCATCTCTGTTTTATCTTTTAGTGGCCAAAGTGACAAACCCTTGGGTTGTATCAGTTAGCGCTAATTAAAGTTAATTCTGAAAGTAACTTCATGACAGGCCAAAATTAAACTCAGCTGTTGTCTGGTTAAAGTGCAGTTTGTACAAGGAGCCAAAGATCATCAAAGAGGTAAGACACTCCATTCTGTTTAACAGTGGAGTATCAGCGCAAAGTATTTTTCCAACAATATGATCCATCATCTCTCTAGCTGATCATTTAAAGGAGTCACATCCTGTTCATTTGACATTAATTCACATATAAGTGTTGTATCTGTTGTTTCAATATCTAAATAGCAGCCTCTCTACTCAGTGGCTTTGTATTTCATGTAGTTTCTTAAATTATTTACTGAGCACCTTGGGGTCAGGATGGACAGTGGTGTCATATCCAGTACAGGATCAGACTTAGCAGGTATCTGTTATTTAAAAACTCAGATCAATACATAAGCACTAGATCATGATGTGCCTATTTTTTACTTTAGTTCCCTTCTATTTCTTCAAGGACATCTTCACTCAAAACCCTCTGCATCACTCTGACGTCTCCTCCATCACATTAAATGGAAAAATATAAAGTTGGTGACTACATGTCTGATAATGGCAATAACAGCATCTGTGGGGAATCAGATTCAGAACAATGTCAAACTTACAGGTATCAGTAGCTAATGACCCTTTAGTCTGTTTGTCTATGGAAAGGTCACTGCTGACAATAAACAAGTCATGACAAGGTTTGTTAAATTTAACAAAAAAATGAGTGAATTAAAATAAAACTAAACCTTTCAAAAATAAAAAAAATATTGATTGAACTGAACTGAATAACCCATGTTGAAAAGAAACTAAAAAAGGTTCCTTGAAACTCTTCATGAACAACAATAAAATAGCTTTGCACAATATTGGATATTTCGCAAAGCAAATTTGATGTTATGATTTTCTTCATTCAGCTTTTGAAAATCAAGGCTTTATTTATAATACCTGAAAAACTAGCAGTATTGCTCAATAAAAAGTAAACTAGTAAACACCTGAAAATGAAAATAAATTCTGCATTCGTAAAACCACACTGAAATAAAAAAATCAAACTGAACGAGTGAATAAAAATAGAACTCTAGTGAATCCACAGCTACTATACCTCTAGGAAATCAAAATGAAACAAAGCTGATAGTAGAAATGGTTCAGTACAAACCACAACGGACCAAGATTTGACAGCATTATTGACATGTGCTTTACTGTGGTTAAAAAAATGTCAGTTCACTGTGACAGGAGTGGAAATGTAAGTCCGTTCAGAACCAAAGCAGCCAGCTATGATGTTAAAAAAGCCAGTTGGCACTCGCTCACATGTATGAAAAACTCGATTAAAACAACCTGAACTATTCTTACCAAACTGCTGCAAACATAGTGCCACTTCTCCACAAAGACATTAACACATATCATTAATTACTGACAAACAATCATCATCATCGTCACACTACAATGACAAACTTATAAAGACTTGTTGCTGTATTCTAAGTGTTTTGTCAATGTGATGTGTGTGGGTACTAACTCTTGTTCTTGCGAAGCAGGGCAGAGGTGATCCAAGGGTCTGTTTGGACCATCCTGCATGAGGGCACGGTCTTGTCCTCCACGGATGATGACGTGATCACCATGGAAATACTTGGCAATGGGTCAAATCCAGCAGGGAAATAAATAACTTATCAGTCAAAAAAAGAGAAAAAGCTCTTGTGACAAGTGGGGCGGAGCTATTTCAAAGGGCAAGGGTTAGGTAACTTGTCATCAGGCGTGTATTTTGTCTTCAATCCCAGAGTTCTTTTCAAACAAACAATTTTACATCCAACTGAAACACTTTAAACTCTTTTTCTGAAATGGTGGGAAACCGACCAACCAATCAAAAGGCACCGTCTTCTCTGGCTTGTGTTTTGTTGTTACTGTGGTTTCTAAGGCAAACAACTGGTGAACAGGCAGCTTGACTCTTTGAAGTAAAAATATAAACGATGTAAACTCTTTCTGTCGCACTATATATATATAGATCTTTTTCTACATATATATTCTGTTTCTCTGTGGGTATAAGGGAGTGGGGGGCAATAGAATATTTGGTTAGCCAGGTTAGCTTTTTGTTAATTTAGCTTCTGCAGTTTCATGCATTCTTTCTGTTTGCTGGAGGTGTGTGCCGCTCCAGCTTGCTGGTGTCTGATATTTTAGGTAGTCAAACGTAGGCCTTTCTACGATTCCAGTATGTTAACAAGTGGCTACTCTAATAAAGAGTTTGATAGGTTTACTTAGTCCAGGGAAAGTTTAACCAGAAGTACACAACTAGTTCTTCAGACATCTTCTTTGTAGTTATCCATAAACAGGTTGTAACTATTCCCAGATTGCTAAGACATCACAGTCTTTATGTTTCCAACAGATCTCAAAATAATAACAGAATATTCAGAAGAGAAAGTTCATCCAACTGTTGTTATTCCTCCAGACCACTTCTAAAAACTAGGTGTGAGTCAAGTCTTTGAAAACCAGGCTCGCCCAACATGCTGCCTGGTGGGCCGAGCGAGGTAGTGTGATGGGAGGGGGATGGAAGAGAGGAGGAAGTGGAGGGGAGTTGGGTTTCCAGCTGCCTGCCTTTACCCCATCCCTTATCCTAAAAATAGTTTCAATTACTGGCGCTTTCTGGGGAGGGTGCTCTCGGTACTGGGCAGAGCAGGGGCAATGTAGAGTGATCTTATCACTCAGATTAATCCAATGACATACACAGTCCTCCAATGGCAATGTCACAGAGCCTAGACAGTCACAGGTTCACACAGTCCACGTGTGTATTGCAACTCCTCTTCACCCACCTACAGCAGTAGGTGTAGAGGGATGAGAATAATCCCTTTCACAGAGCCACAAATAATGCAACTTCCATACAATTACAAGGGGCGTCACACTTGTAAACAAAGCAGGTCCAATGCAGCCTGTTGGTTTCACAGACACGAATAGTTCCAGGCAAAGTTCCTTTAACTGGGTAGCCACTCTTGAAGTGGGCTGTTTCCACACAAAAAGCAATGCACCAACACAAGCTGGGACACTGTACGTCAACTTAACACCTCTTTCCTCTGGTAAAACTAGACGAGAGAAAAATTAGATCCAGTATCTGGGGGAGAGCCGCCAAATGTTCCCCCGCGCTGAAGGAATACGCAGGACAAGCCACAGACGGCCTGCATTATACTTCCAAACTCCGCTACCTACTGTGTTCTGTTCACCAAACTCGATACAGGAAGAAGTCCCCTTCTGAGGTATTCACGCTAAAGTAAATTCACTAAAACAAGCCAAAATAAAACAAGCCGATATTCGCGACTCGCTTCAAAGTAAACAAAACACAAAGTCAAATCCAGTGACGTTCCTGAGCTCGCTGTCAGACGCCTGGGATCACTTCTTGACGCGCCTCTCCCTCCGCTTCCGCTCTTTTCTTTCGCTCAAAGTCCTCCTTTACTTGTACTTCTCAGACTTTTTATGAAGAATTTTTTATTCCTCCGGGGTGGAAACCTTCACAGGGGCGAGTTGGACTCATGTTTCTCGCCCGTTTCCCTTTCCGTGCTTCTCCGTTAGACGGAATCTCTGCCTCTCTCCCACACGGTTCCCCACCCTGCGTTAGGGACTATACCATTATCCTTAGGCGGGGGTCAAAACTGTTCTGTCTGGTAGCGCTTCACATCGTAGTAATGAAACCAGGACATACACACGCACACGCAGGAATACAGCTTGCATTAGCAACATTTCACAATTAATTTTACGTTAACCAATACTCAGCCCTGGAGTGATTGACAAAGCAGCAGCTACAAATGAGTTAACGGGACACTAACCTTCCCTCTGGCCGCAGTAGTCTGTTCCAAGCAGACCTCTCCTGTCCTGTCCATTTATAGTAACAGCGGGATATATATACTGGAACTTTATATACACACATACATAGACAACCTTTACTTTAACCCTCACAATAAAATGAGCAAAAGTTCCGTCAAAAGACAGTTGATATGCACCTAATCACCACTCTAGAGTTTACTAACAATATAATTACAGTAAACATTCTTTTGAACCCGTGAGTCTTAAAGTTGCCTAACGGACTAACCCCGTAGTTATGGTGTGCAGAAACAAGCAGAAGAGGAAAGAGCACAGAAGAGGTTGATTAAGGCCTTAAGATTGCAAGCTTCTCTATTAGTCAACATATAAGGTATTCATAAAACAGAGGCCATTCTACAAGTATGAAATTAAATAGCCAAAGCAAAATATCATATACCAGCATGCAGCCGAGTTAGTTTCTAGAATATGTTCAAGAGAGCACAAAAGAATGCTGATGAATTTAGACAATGTTATTACAGTATATTTAAGTGTTTCAGGTAAATATGTTGAAACTGCATTAAATGGGTAAACAAATTATGTTAGAAAATATGCAATAGGTATTATTTTTGTTCTTTGACTTTGAACAGATTTAAACTTCTTCATACTCTGGTGAAAACAGCCTCTACCCTCAGTCAGCACGCACCCTCTAAAGGCTCTGTTGCTACCCGACGCCATGGCAGCTGCAGTGCAATTGGCTACATAAAGTCCTGTCCCTGTCTGTAATTGGCTGCCGGACGGGTCTGTGGGCGGGGCAGTCAGCTTAGTTTCCCAGTGTCTCTTCAAACGGCGCGAGGCAGGAATGACGCGGAAATAGTTTGAAGATGTCAGGTAGAAATGGAAGAGGGAGGAGGGGGAGACAGACGGAATGGGGGGTGGAGATACAGACGGGCTGGGGGGTTGGGGGAAAGGCTTCCATAAGCACATGGTCACTGAGTGACTCTCCACAGCTGAGATGTGTGACTTCCCCTCACAAACCAGCCAAAGCTAAATGTTGTTACTGTTGCTATCCGAGCATTCCGGCTAAATCAGGCACAATGCTGCCTGGGAACAGCTCAGCACATAAACAGTGTCATATACCAGCTGACAGCTCCTTCAGTTAAAGGAATATTCACCCTAAAATACGACGGCTGCACGCAAATGTGTGTCAAACGCTCATAACTACAGTTTAGTTTTAAGGACGTGTTAATCTTCAAATCTGTAACCTTTTAAGAAAGTATCTATCTATCTAAGATCAATCATAGTGTTAAGATCAATCATAAGAACAAGGCCATTGCACCTTGTTATTACAAAGTTTCCCCAGTTAGTGGAATATGCACACTGCAGAAAGTTTGACATTAGCACTAAAAGAGCAGCAATATTTTTAAAAGCCATTTTTTTGTCTTGCTTTTTATTGATGCATTTTGATTCCTGCAATATTGGAGTGACTGTAACTAATTGTTGCACATTTAGTGTTTGCTTTAAAAAGATCACAATGCTGTGTTGTCATTTTGGCTCAATATATGAGAAAACATAAAAATACTGTACCCATAAAGTGCAAGCATCTCTACAGTAATTTAAAACATACTGGTAAAAGTGGGCTTTATTAATGTTTGTTGCAATGTTCATGTAAGAAAAGATGATATACCACTGTGGCTCCAGGTCCAGCTTTCATTTATAAATGATCCAAAATTCATGGTCCAAGTCACTGAACTCCCACACACTGCAATAACTGACATGTTGTGAAATAACACTGTAAAATAATATGCTATACTGATGGATCATGTATCCATTCTGAGAGCCTAATGCAAAGCAAGGAAGAAGCAACTTTATACAAAGTTGAAACAGCATCACTGTGCACTAAGGTGGTAATCTCACACAGATGTATCACTATAGGCGGTCTGCCTAAAAAAACGCCCAATGCCCAGCTCAGGGTGACTTGGTCCATATGTCATAGTGGGAGCAAGGATAATGTAAAGCATGCTGTAAGGGATACATGCATGACACACACACATACAAATTAACACACTCTATACTTGTCACCATAACCGCTCCACTATATTCCAAGACATATCGAATAGGTCAATATCATCTATCATTTGTAGGAATTGTCAAATTTGATGTGTGTCCTAAATATCAGCTGTTAGGCATTGTACAATGATACTGAAAATTAATTTATAATAAACACACATTACAAATAAAGTGAGAGCTTTAACAAAGAGATGATAAGCAGTTAAACCTATGCAGTGATCTTACAATTTCACAAAGTAGTCATAAAATAAATCAGAGGAGTTAATTTAAACATGACAATTTACATAAACTATTGGCTGGTACAATTTTTATTAAAATATCTTAATGAAAGACAGAAATAAAAACTGACATGAATGTTTTACTTAACCCAATACACTGCACTCCCTTCAACCAAAAATGGGCAACTTCACAGGTGCATGGACACCAATTTAGATTTTATGGTAGGTATATTTCTGTTTTGGCATGCAGGCAATCAAAGACAAAACCAGCAGGATGCAGAAGAGTGGCTGGGCATAACACCTAAAAAAAGACATGGGGACAAATCTACCATCAGGCTGTTTTGTGTTCTATGGTTGCAAGTGTGGCTTGAGGAAAAACTATGTTAAGTGTAAAACCTTTCTACTCTCATTATGCATCAAAACAATTAATTCCAAAATACAGAGTGGAGCAACAGGTTTGTGCAGAATGGCAGGACCTTCTCCTAGAACAAAATGATTAAATGATGAGGGTAATGATTAATTTGACCTGTACAACTATTTATTAGTATTATAGTCACAGGAGTGTACATTTACAAATAAATGCACAACAAATATCTAGAATAAAATGTTTATCTTGATGGCATTATGTCATGTAAAAATAATGCACTGTTTCCAAAACTTAAAAAATGTGTCACATTATTTACTGATATTCTAATCATTCATAATTTATACTAATAAATATATTATGACAAGAAAGCTTTAGAAGAAATGGATACAAACTTTTAGTATTTCTTTTTTTGCATTAAATATTGTCAATTTAAAAAAAAAAAACAATATCCAAATCCTGTCTTTCTGGTTTTGATTTTAAGTTCTGGCTAAAAGTTGAAACGTTTTAGGACAGTGCTGAGCTCATGGTTAATGTTAATGGCATTGCTAAAAGTATAATTCAGTTTTTCCTTTTTAGGTTTAATGTATAACTGTAACCTCAGTTTTTCTCAAATACATGGTTATGTGGTAATATTGCATTGGCAGAGAGCAGTTTCATTACACAGAACTTTAACAGGCTGAGGAATAATATGCAGCCGTTTCCTGTTTCCCATCTCCGCTGCCAAGCCGTTTTTCCTTCTTTTTACTGAAACACACCACTCTATGGCCATATGACTGAATATTGGTATAAACATTCCCATTTCCCTTCGCGGAGTTACTGACTGGCTTCCACTAAATCACGTTCAGCTGTACTAACGACCAGACAACGGAGATTACAACGGCAGAGCGAGGCGGAAAGCAGACTCGGAGACTCACGTGCCTTGCAGCAAAATTCCACCCGGCAACTACACACTGTACCATGGCAACAGCCCTGCCATTGGTCCCCGGTGCGTTTTCAAATGACCAATGGGATGGCCAGCCGCGGGTGATGCTTGTTGCTAGGTAAACATGATGCAGAAGAAAGATAGAGCAGAATTACCATGCTGCTACTGCAGGGTGCTTTCAGCAAGGAGTGGAGGAGCACTTCACACTCGGAGATACCCTTCTCTGTCTCAGCACTTGGCGGTGCCAGAGAGACAAAAACAATGCGAAGCATCAATGACACAGGTAAAGAGGAATAAAATATAACACTGGGTCAAAGCCTGTGGGATTGCTGCTATTATGTAGCAGCATATGTAATGCAATGCAATGTAAAATAATATATGATATGGCATGTCAAATATAATAGTGTAAAGTGATTAATACACATGTAAATTATTGAAATAAAGATAATAAGTTTGAAATATTGATTTCTATTAAGAAAGCACACTAAAACTGTGCAAAAATACAGAAAAAGACATGTCTGAGCAGCAGCAGTAAAGGACAAGCACAAAATGTAAAATTGCCAACAAATTGCTGCTGCTCAGTGCTCACATGACTCTACAACAATGATTTCAATAGCCTACTGTAAATTTCTGCTTTGTATAAACAGCATTTAGACCATAAAACTTTCATTCAGATCACACAGTGCACACTAGTTTGTTTTACCCAGTGTTTCCCAGCCTGCACTGCCCATGACCTTATTTCAGGGCTCTAAAATTCTCATGACCCCACCACCCCAGTTTTTATACAGGGCTGGAGAACATGCACTTTAATAGTATCTTGATCACTTCTCATAATACTGCAACTCACAAAACAGAAAAAAAATCTTAATTAAAAACATGCATGTTGTTAAAACTGATTTTTACAGTGCATACTTAGTGGTAGAATATTAAGTTTGCCTAAGAGCTAGTGATTTTAAATCATTTGCAGTCAGAGAGAAGCGTAACTCCCAAAAATCACAAACTGCCTCTTATTGTTCTGGCCCGAGACCTGCCAGGTCTTGTATTACTGTACACACTCTGCGCATATAATGTTTCCTTTCAACTTCAGTCTTACACATACACCCCCTCCCGCTAAACATGCTCAGCAACTGACAAGACAGAAGAGGCTGCAATGCCAAATGGATAAAAACACACTCCTGCAGTACGTTAACAGTAAGGTTACTGACTGGATTCCACTTATATCACATTCTAATGATTACAAGCCAAGCAGGAAAACTCGACATTCCAACATGTTGAAAAAAACATCTTTACTCATTGTGAAAATTTCTGCCTAGCTTATGCTACACAGAAAAATCTATCATTTATTTTTGTGTACTTAAAAAACAGCTTCTACACCGTTTTAGTATTATTGTTGAAAAGAAGGCACTAGTGTCCCTTTCCTGTTCCAGATACTAGCCTGAACTGATTTTAATTTTGTCTCAAGTTAACTTGCTTGGTTATGAAGGTGCAGGACACTCAGGGAGGCCGTAAATCAATCAAAAATACCAAAGAAATTATGCTGGTATTACATTTATATTTAATCTAATTCAAATGTAGCAAACATACCTTTGCACGAAACGTACAAAAAAAAAAAAAAAAAAAGGTTTTTGCAGATTTTTGCACAGTTAATATCTGTGCTTAAAGTCACTGAATCCAAAATGTTACCATACAATAAATTAATTTTCTTCATTTCCGCAATTAGATTAATTTAGATGCTGCTAAACCTGGACCTTCAAATTGTAGCCTTTTGCACAATTTGATATTGCAATTACTATTGTGATCTAATTGAATGTGCTGGCCTGGTTGCACTCAAATAACACTTTTGAACATGCACAGTATACTGTAATTCATTATGTTGTGCAAGTACTTATAATTACACTGCCAGTCAAAAGTTTGGACACACCATCCCCTTCAGTGGAATTTCTTTATTTTGTATTATTCTCCACATTGTTCATTAATAATGAAGACAATTAAATTGTGAGAGAACACATAAAATTATATAGTAAACAACAAAGTGATAAAATAACCCAGAACATGCATATATTTTAGATTATCCAATGTAGCCACATTTAGCTTCAATGACAACTCTGCACACTCGTGACATTCTCTCATCAGATTCATGAATCAACCTGGAATGGTTTCCAAATCACAGGTCTGAGTTTTTAAGAGTTAGGGCGTACTCACACTGGCAGTTCGTTCCGCGCCTGGGCGCGTTTCACACCTTTAGCGCGGATCATTTTAGTAAT
>JAQQAE010003479.1:0-20153 GCA_029823295.1 Pseudamia nigra | reverse complement strand
CCTCTCTTATCTTTTTAAATGGGTGAACTTGCACATTTTTACATTTCCAAATAATTATTGTCCCCACTGTAGTTCTGGCACAGCTTGTACTTAAGGTTTTGGGTCATTACGTTGCTGTAGGATGAACCCCTGCTAATCATCTAGGTGCATACAAGAGGGTGCTGCATGACGCTGCAGAATGCTGTGGTAGCCATTTTGGTTCATGGTGTCTCACCCTGTACAAGTCATTGACCCTGGATCCGGCAAAACAGCCCCAGACCATCAGGCTTCCTCTTCCATGTTTGACAGTTGATGTTACACACTAAGGAATCACCCTTTCGGCTACTCACCGATGCACAAAAACCATGTGTGATGAACCGAAGATATCAAATTTTCATTCATCATTCCAAAACACCTTTTCCCAGTCTTCAGGAATCCATTGGCGATGTTTCATGGGCCCAGGCAAGAGTCTTTTTACTAGTCTGACATCTTAGCAATGACTTTCTTGCAGTAACTCAACCTGTCAAGCCTGTGGCTCGAAGTAGTCTATTCACTGCTGAAACTGAGATGTGCTTACTATGACCACTGTTAAGCTGCGCTTGAAGCTGTTGTCCTTTGAGCTGCCTATCACGCAAGCTGTTTACTCTCAGAAACTTGTCTTCCTATTCTGTTGTAGTTTTGGGTCTGTCAGACCCCTTCCTGTCAGAGTTTCCCCCGTTCTTGAGTGCCTGTTGATTTCAAAGGAAAAAAAAATAGAAAAATTGGGCTGTTTGAAAACATTTGAATAGTAGTGTATGTTTCTTCGAACATGCTGTGTTTTTTATGGATAATATGTCTATTTTTTTTTATAACCAAACACGTAGACTCAGTCCTGCTAAAGATTTATACTTAATGTGTTTTTTTTTTTAATTTTCTATTTGTTAATTTAGGAAAAGTGGTACTGATACTAAAGCATTTATTAAAAATATATGACCAATACCCAGCCCTAGATATCATGGCAGAGGTAAAAAACAGTTTTACAAGCTTATTTTTGGAATACTGTAAGATAACCCACACATACAATGTCCTCTTTGGTGCTTCAGTGACAGAAATGCAAAGTGAACTGAACACACAAACACTCTCCCCCTCCCTGAGCCTCAAGCACAAGTACTTTGAGGCCATTCTTTATGTGTTGAATTGTGGGACACTGACCTTTGAAATCCCTGTTGTGATGTGGGGCATAAACACAACAGTGCCAAAACAATTTAACTTGTGCAGATCTTTCAATAAGGGTTCTTTTTGCAATGACGCAATTGGAACAAGACCAATTTACAGTAAAGATCTAAAAAATACTGTATTCATGTATGTATACTGTAACTATTGCGTACAGCCTGCTTTATGCTCTTGCGTCTTACAAATGTCCCCTAAAACATCTTATGTTTAGAAGATTTTTTGCCATTCTTTGTCTTTGAGTGGGCCAGAGTTCATAACAGTCCCATCATGCTTAATGAAAAGCAAATAAAAATGGAAAATCTCTTTGTTTCCATCTGTACATTTGGTGCCCTTCAGGAAGTGTTGGCTTGGATGATGGTAGAGCAGAGGATCCCTGTAGGAGTGACCAGGCCAGGAAACATGTGGATAAAGCACGTAATTTGTTATCACTCCATCATCTCCTTATGCTCTACTGCATCCAGCAGCATCAAAACATCAAGCTGTATTTATTTGAAATTTTATTTTAGACAGAGGTTTCATTTATTGTATAACCAAACAAAAATCCTTCACCCAGTTTTCACCCTTTTCCTTGAAGGTCACAGCATATTTCAAATTGGCATAGTCAATAACCCTATACGGCATCTTCAGCCTCACTACATAGCTAGAAATTTACCGTATGTGGGTCCAAGTGCAATTACTTCAGACCCCACAAATGGTCAATATCAAAGTTAAGGTAATTTGATGAAGATGAGTACAAGGTGTCCTGGAGTCTAATCTGTCAGTTTTAAAAATTTGGTGCATCTATCTGTATTAATTGTGGTACTATAGGTCAATATAGTTCTTATTGTATATGAATGCCATGACCTAATGAATATACAAAGTAAGCAATGGCTGCCATAGCAACCCTTCCCTCTACCCTGACTTCTCATATGCAAAGGTTTGTTTTTTGGGTCCAGGGACTTTGGAGATACAGAGCTGAATGTTCAGAGCTCTCTGCTATATCTCCCCTCCCATTACAAAAAATTGGTCAGAAAAACAATCAAAAGGCTGTTTAGTAAGTCCCAAAGAAATTGGTACATTTTCTAAAAGGCAAGAAAAAAACCAGAATAATCTGTCATATGTTTATTTTCTCAATCCTTTACTGGCTTGCGTAGAAAAAAGACACTGCGTGAGTGAGAGTGTTTTCAATGACCAACTGAATTGCACTATAAATATAAACATACTAATATCAGCTCTGTGCAGAAACAATGGAATTCTTTGGGCCCAGGCTTATCTCAGATGGACTGAACAGCAGTGCAAGCACGCTGTAGTCAGACAAGTCCAGATTTCAGCTTGTTTTTGGGAAACTGGACACCATAAGGGTTTAATTTAAAAAAAAACAACATTCAGACTGAAAAGTGTAAGTGCAGTATTTCTAATGGGTGTTTATTAGTGTCCACATATCTGACCTGCAGATCAATGAAAGGACAGTCAACTTGAAGTAGACGTGCGAGATTTATAGAAATATGATGAATCAAGTTGACATGTCACTGAGGTTTGTAGTTTTTCAGCAGAGTGATACATTCACAGCTCATTCTTTCAATTCATTTAATAGTATTTAATATAGCACCAATCATAATCCAATACTATCTGAAGGTGCTTCACAATTCAAGACCAAAGGCTCAAAAACTATTCAGAGAGCAAACCCAACAGAACCTCAGAGAGCAAGCCTAGGGTAAAAAACTTTCCTTTATGGAAGAGAAAACCTTCAGCAGTATCAGGGCACTGGGTAGGCGGCCATCTGCCTCGACTGGTTGGGGTTAGTGGACAGAGGAGAGACAAAAGAAAAGAGTGGAGATAGAACAACAAACAACACAGACACTGGACGACTCAGCGCCGTCTCCATCAGTGAGGCTGCAGAGTTAGAGTTCACGTGCTGGACTACACTCATGGGTCTCTTATTGAATATTTTTCGACATCATAAAAAGGAGAATCAGACAGTGGCCGCCATAGGTGTAGATGTCAGAGGGAAAGGGCATGATTCATCCCCTCAGTATCAGTAAAATTCACATTTGTCCCGTCCAGTGCAAGAGTTTACATGATATGCAGCTTTTAAATAAGTAATGACAGTTTTGTTCAATTTTAATTACAATTTTTGATTATTTTGTTCACTTATGTTGATTGTTCATCTTGATTCATTTTGTTAATTTTAATGCATCATTTTGCACGTTGTCAAAATGAACACAATGAGTTAAAATTGACTGCTTCACTCATTTTAAGTTCATTTGGTTGCCTGTTTCATTCAGTTGTTTGTTTTGGCCTGATTCTTGATTATTTTGCTCATTTTGTTCCTTATGTTAATTTTGTTTATTTCATTGTTGTCTTGATGATTTTTGTTAATTTTGGTGCACTTTCTTGATTATTTTGTTCAGTCTGACTTATTTTTTGGACTGCTGTTTTACTGCCTTCATTTTCCTGATTACTGTGATTTGTGGTGATTTTTGTACATTTTCTTTGTTAGTTTGTTCAGTTTCTTTATTATATTGTTGATTCCCTTTTGCTCTTTTTCATGGTTATTTTGCATCTACATTTTTGGTGGCTGTTATAGACTGATGAGCAACCTAAGCCTTGTTAACACCATGAACAGACAAAAAACAAAACAAAAACAAAAATCACTGTGGACATCGCAGGTAAACAAATCACAAATTTCAGTTTTTTTTTTAAATCTCAGAGAATGTCCAAAAATGAATTAAACTGAATACATAGCTGTGAAGAAATGCAGTAACATTAAATTATATGATACATTTTGACAGAAATGTCAAATAAATGCAACAGTCCATTATCAGTGTGGGTCTTCTCAGAGGCAGCAGGTCCACAGAGTCTCTCATGTGGTCAGTGTTCTTCAGAGATGCTCCTCCCCTGCAGGCTGCTCCATCTTCAGCAGCAGCTCCACTTCACACATCACTGAACACTGGACACTGCTCACTTTACTTCACTTTGTTCTCATGTCTTTACTTCTGGACACTTTTCACCAGAGTGGATTAAAATGCAGCGGCGGTGCGTGGACTCATGATGAGCCTGTAGGATTTTTATAGCAAAGTCACAAACTAACTTTTTATTGGATGTTTGTGTGGACTAGTTGGATGATGGCTCACTCGGTCTCCGTTAGTTGTCTCCTTGGCTTTATTCTGGGAATAAATTGTGTAGCTGGTAAGAGAAAAAAGTTTGCTATTCTCATTCAATATGTAACAGTTCTTAAAATTTGGCAATAAATGTGAGAAAAGAGCCTTATGTTATGAATTATTTATTTTTTATGTTAATTTCAGTGAACTCTTGACTAAAAGTGAGGGAAAATACATAAACCTCCTGTATAACTCAGTTTCTTGTGTAAGTGCATAAATCTCTGGTTTAAACATCTAAATCTCTAAAAAATTACATTTTGAGGAGAAAAGAAGGGAAGTCAATGAAATGAATAAATAAATGAAAAGGAAATTAAAGGAAAATAATCCATAAACTTGCACTTATCCGCTCCTCTACGTGAGTTAAAATAAGCCTCATTTACAAAACCTTTACATTACCATTGACTGAACAGCGTGGCATGTACTATCACAATATAAGACATAATAAACATTTACGAGTCTGTTTTTTTAACCCCTATAATTTTAACGCTACTGAAAAATACTTTTGTCAGTTTCATTAGGATTAAATATACTGTATCTGATTTATATAACCCTTGATGGGCCAGCCTGACACAATTCTATGCAATACATTGTGTGCTTTGGGGCCTCACAGGGAGGAGGTGGACAGCTCGTATCCTCAGAAACAGGAACCCCACCTAGGCCACACTTTGCTGGCCTATTGAGCCTGACCCGGCCTATCTGTCCCTGCTTCCTGTTTTGACACAGCTCCACCATTTTCTGCAGCAATGGAAAAATGGCCCTGAGTAGCTAGAGAGCTATAGTTACAAAGCAAGTGTAGTGAATCTCATTTGAGATTGTAATTTCTCTTCCAGTCTGCATTCTTTGCCTCTTGTTGATTTTATTTGCTTTAAACTATTTGACTTTGGAGCCATTTATGGATCAATTTTTGTTCTTATAAAAAAAAAAAAACTTAACTTGTTGGCTCTTGTTCCAGCTCTTGAACTTCGGTTTATGCCTGATCCACCAATTTTGAACCTTTACGGCGTCCACACGCTGAACAAATCCGATAACCTGGAGCTCACCTGCAGGTATGTACAGTTCCTTACCTACACAGTCCATTTACCCTCTGACTTGTAGATACAAAACAGGAGCCTCCTAATGTGTTGATGTGGCAGAGGTCGCCAGTACCTGAGGTGGAACACTCCTCCCACAAGCACCCGATTCTCCACCAGTGACTGCAGTGGATCAGGACTGTTCTGCACAACGCTACACATCTTCAATGCCACAGTGAATGAGACAGGACAATATCAGTGCTACTACAGAGACCTGAAAGTTGAAGATGGCAAGACATCTGCAGCTGCCTACGTGTTTGTCCATGGTAAAACTCACTTTAAACTTCATTTGTAGCAACAACAGATTAATCTCAATGTTATTGCTATGCATGAATTCTTTAAAAAAAAAAAACATAAGAAACAAGACACCACTAATGTTTGACATGTCAGTCATTTCATATATCATTTGTATGCCAGTCTAAACCAGCTGTGCTGTAGCTACTTATCACGTGTGTAAGTGGTGTACATATAGTACATATAGTACCACATAACATTTTGATTGTAGAACGTTTTCATTTCAGTTGTTATAATTTTTAATGTAAGTATCAGATCATTAAATATTTCAAGATTAATGGCTGAATTTTGGTCCTGAGTGAAAGTTAAAGAAATTAGATGGCCGTTAGTTGTTACAATTATTCAAAAAAGACAAATAAACGATGTAAAAGGTGCCAAGACTTGTCAGAAAGCAGTGTATTAGTCGTTCTGCAGAACAGGTCGCATTTGTTCGGGGAATGCGTGAGGCGGGCAGCCGCACGCCTGATGCCAGAGGGGACAGCTCCTCCTCTAGTGGCTGTCAGTGCGTCAACACCCCATGGACGAATTTATTCAAAATACAAGTCGCTCCGATGTATTTGTTGCTCCCCTCGCCAGACTACGCAAAAAACTGCGACTTTTAATCCGGAAAATACGGTAATATGATACATATTACATTCTCCTGTCTTGTGTTCCTTTTGTTTTTATTTGTAGTGTCATTTGTGCTTAGTGTGGCGTGAAGAGGCTAAGCCCCGCCCCTTTACTTCAGAACTATCTGACTTTATTTTGGAAAAACTATGAATATTGATATGTGGGGAGACATAATCTTCTTCTTCTCCTGTGGGGAGACATAATGATTTATAATCATTATATTTTGCAAAACAGGAACTAAAATTATGGCTGGTTTTATGTCTTGAATGCAATGAGTGCAATGCATGTCTGTCTCATGTGGTACACATTACCAGAACCAAAATGTCCACTACCTCAGCAAACTTCACCTTGTACTTAGATAGATTTTTATTTCAAACATGTTCAACGTTCACAAAATTCACATAGCACATTTAAATTTCCTTCTTTTCCATTTTTTGAAAATTGAGAAGGCAGAAGTATAAATGCATTTGTTCCTATTTCATTCCCATTAAACACAACTCAAATGATGTTGCTCAGTTAAAGAACAGAAGAGCAAAAAACAATATGCAGCTATAGCTCTGGCTTTTAGCACTGCCATTACTGTCCTGGATTGAATTGCTGATCCTCATTCTTATATTAATTTAATATTTGTATGTTATCTATTCCTTTAAACTGGTTTATGTTTTACTTTTCTTTAATTCATCAGTCAGACTGTTTAACCCCCGTGACTAAAACACATACTTTTTATATTTGTTTTTTCCCCCATTCTTTTATTAAGCTTTTGAGGCTTACACATGTACAATGTAAACATTTTTGTTAAAAAAAAAACTACCACAGACACAATACACATTGAAAACATAAAATTAATAAAAAATAAATAAATAAATAAATAAATAAAACAAATAAATAAAATACAATTAAAATAATAAAAATTAACAATAATAAAATTAAAATAAATAGATACATTTAAAAGGGAGCATTAAAAGATAAATCCTTCCTTAGTCTTCCTCGGACTCTGAAGAAAAATCGAGTGCAGCTGTGTATTGTATAAAGGGATCCCAAATAGTATGGAACGTCTTAACAGAGCTTCTAAGCAAAGACCTGAGTTTTTCAAGGTTCAGATTATAAAGAACTTCCCTGATCCACCGGGCATGTGAGGGGGGACGGGCAAGCTTCCAGCTGAGCAGAATCAACCTGCGAGTCAGCAGAGTAGTGAACGCCAGAGCCCGTGTCGCTGCCTTGGGCAAACCAGTATTGGGGGGGGTACCAAAGATCACGGATAGTGGCTTGGAGACAATGACATTTCCGTCAGCGTATTGAAAATATCTGTCCAAAAAGGTGTTAATTTAGAGCACGACCAAAACATGTGCACATGATTGGCCGGAGACAGACTACACCAGGGACAGACATCGCTACCCGATGAGTAGATTCTGGCCAATCTGGCATTTGTATAATGTACTCTATGAAGAACTTTACACTGAATCAAACTTAGTCGAGTGCATATGGAGGAGGAGTGGACCAAAGTCAGAGCTGAATCCCATTGTTGATCGGTCAGTTCAATGTTAAGGCTGTCCTCCCAAGCAGCTTTAACCATAGTAAGGGGTTTGGAGGATATTGCCCATATGGCATCATACATGACAGAAATGCATCTCTTAGATTTGGCATCAATTGTCAATAGATTGTCTAAAAGAGTTTCAGGAGGACGATTTGGGAAGTGTGGGAACTGCTTTTTTACATAATCCCTGACCTGAAAAAAGCGAAAAAGATGATGGCTAGGGAGATTATATTTAGATGATAGTTGTGTGGAAGCGGAAGGGGCTGAAAAGCCAAAGTTTTTCCTAAACTAGGTCCAGATTTTTAGTGAAATGCAGATCAATGGAGAATCACCTGCAAAAGATACTGGAAACGGGAGTTGTGAACATAAGGCGGAGCATAACGAAGCCGGAATCTTTTTCAAGATAAACCCATATGGGCAATGATTCATGCGCTTCATCCATCCAAAACGAAAGTTTTTGCACATTAGCTGCCCAGTAGTAACACCTAAAGTTGGAGAGGGCGAGGCCTCCATGACCTTTCGAAGCTTGCAAGACTGATTTGCGAATCCTGGCGGGTTTACCACCCCACAGGAACTTCGCTATCAGCCTGTCCAACCTGTCAAAGAAAGATTTGTTAAACAAAATAGGAATATGTTGGAACAGATAAAGAAACCTCAGGAGGACCACCATTTTAATTAGGTTTCCTTGTCCGATAAGAGACAGAGACAGTGCCGACCATCGGTCAAAGTCCCTCTCTGTTTTTTCCATTAATGGCAAAAAATTTTTACAAAATAAGTCTACTATGGATGAAGTGATGCAAATACCCAAATATCGGAATCCGTCATCTGCCCATTTGAAAGGTGCCATGGTTTGTGGGAGCTTCTTAGCTAACGAATTAATAGGCAAGAGTTCACTCTTTTGGTAGTTGAGTTTGTACCCAGAACATACTCCATACTGGTCCATGATGCTGAGTATGGTGGGGAGAGAATTAACTGGATCAGAAACATACAGGAGCAGATCATCGGCATATAGAGACACTTTGTGGATTCTGGCTTGGTGTGCAAAACCTTTGAAGGCCATTTCTGAGCGCAACCAAAGGGCCAGGGGCTCAATTACCAGCGTGAACAAAAGTGGAGACGGGGCAGCCCTGCCTTGTACCTCAATGGAAGGGAAAAGAAGGAGAAACCATATCATTTGTTTGCACTGCTGCTTTTGGCGATGAGTACAAAAGTTTAACCCATTTAATATAGCCTTCACCCAGACCAAATCTGTCCATCACTTCATACAAGAAACTCCATTCAACCCTGTCAAAAGCCTTTTCTGCATCAAGAGACACTACTACTTCTGGAGCAGCAGCACCAGATGAATAAATGATGTTAAGAAGTCATCTAGTATTGTCTAAGGACTGCCGACCTAACAAACAACCAGTCTGGTCTGGCGCTATGATAGATGGCAAAACATGCTGCAAGCGGAGGGCAACTTTAGAGAGAATTTTGAAATCTACGTTCAGGAGTGATATTGGTCTGTAACTGCTACACAGCTGGGGATCCTTCTCTTTTCTTAAGGAGAAGAGTGATAGTGGTCTCTGACAAGGTGTCTGGGAGTTGGAGAAGATTGAATGCTTCGTTGTACGTGTCAGTTAATACAGGGGCCAGGAGGCTGGAAAACATTTTATAATATTCAACCGTGAAGCCGTCAGGCTGTTCAGTTCAAAAAATAATGCTATTTGGGAATGTAAAAATTGCTTATAATTTTCTTCTGCCAACAGCGCTGAATTAAACTGCCACAATTTCAGGGGACTAGACCGCGTAAATAACTCCAGGTGGAGAGAAGTTGGGGCATGGTCTAATATTGCAATACTGTGGTAATCTGAAGCAACTACTTTGGAAAGAAGTCTGGCATCGATAAGAAAAAAGTCTATACGGGTGTAGGTACGATGGACATGGGAAAAAAAGGAGAATGCCTTTGTTGTAGGAAATTTATGCCTCCATGGATCTGTAAGACCAAACTGATGAGCAAACATATGTAAAGTCTTAGCTGATTTAGTCAGCGGTAAAGCCCTGTTTGAAGCCCTGTCCAGGCATGGATAGCGCTACATACCTATGATAATGTAGTGATTCTCCAGGTTAGGGAATGCAGAGAAAAGTTTAGTCACAAACGAGATATCATCCCAATTGGGGCCGTAGACGCAGGCCAACAAGATAGGAATATTCTGAAGTGTCCCAGAAACCATAGCATATCGTCCGTCAGAATCTAGGCTCGTCTTATTTGGAATAAAAGGAATATTTCTGTGAATTAATATAGCTACACCTCTTGCCTTGCCATTAAATTTAGAATGAAATATCTGACCGATCCAGCTCCTCTTGAGACACCAGCCTTTTTAAATCCAATCTCCTTCTCAAATTGTATCCTCTGTCTTGCTCTGAAAACAATGTCTGTATTTTATTTGGAAGTAAGTTATGTGTAGCTCTAAATATTAGTCGTGCTGTTTTAAACCGAATCAAATCTGTAAATTTCAGAGCTTGTATTTTTCAAAAGAGTACATTTGTATGATCTCTGTGTCCTGCATTATTTATTAGTCTAATGGCCTTTTCCTGCATCGTATTTGCTTGTATGTCTCTTTTTTATGTTACTTTGAGAATGAAGAAGTGAAAGAGATGAAAATCTTACCAGTGTGGAGCTCTGAAGACTCTTCAGTGACTCAGAGATGAAATTACAATGATGTTACATATGCAACTTCCTGTTTGTCATCATTATAATTACACATTTTCATGGTCTCATAGTCTCTCAATATTTTGCAACAGACATTTTGTTAATCAATTGCTTGTCATTGACTAATGCATGTTTCTTCTGATGACTGGTTCCATGTGGCAAAACTGGAAGGGGTAGGGCTTAGGTTCTTTTATTTTAGGTTCTTTAGGTTCTTAGGTTCTTTTATTGTTTTATTATGCAATCTTTTGCTCTGCTGTTTTTTAAAAATACAATGTTGCTGGATGCTATGTTGTATTTCATGTGTTTTTGTCAGTTAGCCCTTGTCACACCACAGTTACTTCAGTGAGATGTTTGTGTTATGTGCCATCCTGTCCACTTCCTTCTTCATTCTGAATTTACTCTGACCTTGACTTTGACTTAACACCTGTGCGTGTGACCTTATTTTAGATAACAAGGTGCCATTTGTGCCATCGGAGAAAGAATATGAGGTGGTGTTTATCCAAGAAGGAGAGCGAGTGGTCATCCCGTGCAGAGGCTCGGTCCAGAATCTCAATGTTACACTTCACACTGTAAGGAAGAGTTTGATTCATATTCTTATCATTATGTTAATTTGTATGAAACCGCTGAAAAAGAGCCTATGTATTGGAGATGATATGTCCATATGTGAGTTTATTATTAGGATTATACATTCATAGTCGTGGGATTCAATGAGAAAAGTTGTAATAATAGACTTTAATATGTGAAGCTCAAATCACTGGATGCTAAATCCATAAGGCAGGCTTAGATAACCCTGATGATGTCAATGGTTAATTTTCTCAGACTTTAGCGTCTCTAGCTGTTTTAACATACTGAGGAAATGAAACATAAAGCTCAACAAATATAGTTTGAGGACTGACGTCAATTCCTGTCATTCTGTGCTCCTGCTGCTGGAAACAGAATTCCCATTTAGCAAACACTTTCATCTGTTGTGGCGCTTAAAAGATGAACAAGGGAATTTCATGTGAACATTGGGGGAACAATTTTACTTGGGCATCTCTCAATCCTCTGGGAAATCTTTAACACTATTGCAAATGGCAATGCATCAATATGTTTTGTACAAATGTTTATGTACAAAAATGAATTAAATAAGCAACAAAATGATCAAAAGAGAAAAATCCTGAAAATAGACAAAATGTACAAAATAAGTGACAAATTAGCTAACTAATTTACCTTAGCTAACTAAGCACAAAATAAGCAAAAAAAAAAAAAGAAAAATGGGTGAAATTAGTGATGAAATAAACCAAACTGAACCAAAAGGAGACAAAATAATCAAGAATGTGAACGAAAGTAAGTACAGTAGGCAACAAGCATGAACAAAATAACCCACAAAGGTAACAAAATCATAAGCATCACAAAAAAGAACAACAGAATCAAGAAAATATAAATTCAAAATAAAATATCAAGCTAAAATATAATCGTAAAATAAGCTACAATGAACAAAATAATAAAAATAGCAAAATGAAAAACAAAACAAAAAATTAAGCAACAAAATAAACAAAAATGAATAAAATAACCAAAAAAATGAAATAAACAATGAATCACATTCAACAGTAATGAAACAAACTGAACCCCCCAAAATGAACAACATAATAAAATAACGAACACAACAATTAAGAAAACAAACAAGAATGACAAGAACTGTAATAATAACAAAATAAGCAATAAACAAAATAAAGCCAAAATGTCATTATTTATTTATGTCACGCAAGGCTTTTACAAACTAATGATTACAAAAAGAGCAAGCCATAAATTTAAACCAGGACAAATGCCCATCCCCCCAAAAACCTAGGACTTACTTACTGATAATAGGTGAAGGGTTTTTGTCTATGTTCAAAGTGAGTTAATTTGTGTGTGTGTTAGAAGTATCCAGAGAAGGAGCTCCATCCTGATGGGAAGGACTCTCTGTGGGACGCCAAGACAGGCTTCACCGTTCCCAGCCACCTGATCAGCTACGCCGGCGTTGGATTCTGCCAAACTCGAATAGGCAATGAGACATTCAAGTCCCCGCTCTACATTGTTGCTGTCGTCGGTAAGGGATTAATAACATTAATTAATAACACTGATACATCACCTTAGTGCATCAGGAAGTAGCTAAATTAAAGCCAAGTGTCTCAACTGGTGTCACTTTGCGTCATCATGTGGAGACCAAATTCAAACCAAACATGTATTTTTAATATGTAAATAAAAATTTGGATAATTCAATTATATTTTGTGCCTAGAGATAATCGTTGCTTATGATTGGCACTATACAAATAAGATTGAATTGAACTGAATTGAATTTTTAACAGTTTATGCACATATTTGAAATTCAAAATGCAAAGTCATCAAAGAAAAAAATAATAATCACAATACTGTAATCAAGAAAATGCACACTTATATTCCACAAATGTACAACATAATCAGGAAAATCAGCAAAGGACTCAAGAAAATTACCGAAAAATTTACAAAGCAAATTATTACTAACAAAATAACCAAGGCTTTGAAAAAAATAAAAAAAAATAGACAAAAATAATCAACTGATTATTTTTTTAAAATTCATTGAAAAATTGAAAAAAATTATAAATGAATCAAGTTAGGTACAGAAATTAAACAAAGACATCCATAAAATTGGCAAAAATAACAAAATATTCAAGAAATGTAACAAATTCAACAGGAAAATTACCAAAATTAAATAAAATGAAACACAAAAATCTGAAACAATTGAATAAAATAATGAAGTTATTCAACAAAATAATGAAGACAATGAAGAAAATGAATCCACAAATAAATAAAAAGTAAACACATTAATTAGGAAAATTAACAAGTCAATCAACAAATGACAAACATTAAATTCTATCAGCAAAATAAACAACAGAAATGAACAAAATGAATAAATGAATCCACAAAGTGAACAGAACTTTAAAAAAGAAATAAATTAGTAACACAATCACGATAATTTATAAAAGGCCACAAATAAATAAGAAATGAACAAATAAATCCAGAAAATTACTAGTTAATTAAAATAATCCACCAGTCTTCAAAAAATAGACAGAGATAATCAAGAAATTGAATTTAAAAAATGTGAATAAGCAACAAAATTAACAGAAATTAACAAATGAATCCCCAAAATGAACAGAATTGAACCAAAAAATGAACAAAAACAAAATGAAAAAATAAGGAACAAAATTTATGAAATAATCATGAAAAATTAAAGAACAATAACTAAGCAAAGAAATGAACCACACTGAATAAGCAAGCAACAAAATAATCAAGTACATAACAAAATCCAAACAAGTGAAAATCCTCAAAAAATAACATACCTACAACATGCACTGTGCCATCTTTCAACATGTCTGTGTAACAATGGCAACAGCAAACAACAAACAACCAACATCAAATAAAAAGCATTAACATGTATGTCAATGTTTTTTCCACACATTTCATGACCCACTCGGAATGACTCGAGCCACCATTTGAGAACCCTAGAGTTTGAGAGTTTAGGTACAGAGTGTGCGTAGTTTCAGGCGAACAATAGGCCGTCAACTAACCGCTGTGTCCTCCCTCCCTTTTCCGCAGGATACAAGATCTATGACCTCACCCTGACCCCCACGCAAGTCAGGCTGTCCGTGGGGGAGCGGCTGGAGCTGAGCTGCACCGCCAGCACAGAGCTCAACGTGGGCATCGAATTTAACTGGACACATTCTGGCCAGGCCTTGGTCAGTGTCTCAGAGTCTTTGCTTTATGTAAAATGTGGGGCTGATCCAGACTTAGAATGTAGTCAGTCAAATCAGATTTGGCTTCAATAGAAAGAGTAACAAAATATGTCAATAATAAACCTCACTGTCAGTTGCATGTCTATAGCTTTATTTGCTACCTTACAGTAGCTATTTCTCTCCAACCCTTGTAAGTATAAGCATTCTGGATCACTACATCTGGATAATTGCCCATATCGGGATCAAACTTTGCGGTTTGATAAAATCTATTATGGTGTTATGCTATGTTTTTGGCTGAATCTATGGACAAATGTTGAATTTGGCCCTATCTCACAATGGTGAAGAATCCTTTAAAAGTCTTCTTGACCCAGACGATGATCCAGATCACTCCAGAAGTGGTTCTTCTGCCACTTCTGCCCTATCCTGAAAATTTCATCCAAATAATTAATTTATTATAGCCTAATATACTATATTTTCATTATTTTTGCTTTTTATACAGTTGATTATTAGGTTAACATGTTGCATTTTGAATATTTTGTTGTTTTTTGTAAATTTTGTTTCTTTAAGTTATTTCACAAATTTTTGTTACTATTTTATTAATTATATTGCTTATTTTGCTGCTTATTTTTATTTTTATTTTTTGTTTCTTGTGTATTTTCTTACAATTATTTTGCTTATTTCATTTTTTTTCTATTTGTTAATCTTTGTTTTCTTTATTGATAGTTGTCTATTATTTAGCTAATTTTATTGGAATTTATATTCAGTATTTTGAGTTATTATTTTTGAGTATTTTTGAGATATTTTTTGAGTACTACTTATGTCTGGGCTTGAATAGAATGAATCACTCGATGTGTCTCTGGTTCCAAGGCCAGTGTTCATTATGGCTGTGTTTTTTCACACTGATGACAGCGATGACTGTTTGACTCACTGCTGCAGAAGGTGATTCCAGACATTCTGCATCTCACTTCCTGCTCCACTTGCACATCCTTATTTCCTACTTTCAGGAGTCCGTAAACCGTTTTTCATAGCAGGTCAAAGTGCAAAGATCAGATGTGTGGACATCTTTCAACAGAATAAACGTACTGGGTTAAACGCCTACATTTTGTCACTTCTTTCTTTTTACAGGTCCTCTATCATTTTTAGTGTTTATGAAGCTAATACATGTTGAATTTCTGTTTCATGTTAGACCTCAATGAATGGCTCAAAGGCACCACACACAACGCGCCACAAAAAGAAGCTGTGGAACACTCAGGAGCTGTCGGAAAAACTCATAGTGGAGAACGTGACGGTGGATCACACTGGAGAATACACCTGCACGGCATCCAGCGGAAAGATGGAGAAAAGTTCCACAGTCTCCTTAAAGGTTTATGGTAGGTGATGTACTCAAACTAATGTTCAGTAATGTCAAAAAAGGATTCTCGGCTTCTTCCTCTCCAGATAGGTCTGATTTAATAATAAGACAATTTGGGGAAAGGGAGACTTTTTGGATGTATTTTTTAAAGTCTTATGAGAGACACTGGCATTTTAGTGCTTGTGAGTTTCTGAAAGGACCATTACACAGAACCTGCTGTAATTGACCTGGTATTTCTTTGTTTGTAAAGGTAAACTACGTATGACATCATGCCTAGTTGTGTTCAACAATTTCCATAAATTGTGTCCTTGGAAAGTCTGTGATAGTATCAAACTGGAAAGTTACACACGAGAGATCAAAGCTGGGTGCAAAGTATTTCAAATATACGCCCTTTTTAAATGAGTTTTTCCATACACCATAAAGGTGAAGAACTCCCACTGGCTTTAGATGCAACAGTTTTTAGATTTTCCCTTTATCCTGTAATTTTTTTCCTTGGGTGTGCCTGGAATATCATGCTGAGCTACTTATTAAGCTTCCCTAAAAAAAGAGTATTTTGAAATAAAATTTGAAATGTTAGTTATATTGTGTTTAATGATTTCTTGTGTTTACAGAAAAACCTTTCATTGAAATGAAAGAACCGTGGATAAAGGTTTGGGAGGTGAATGTGGGTGATCAAACATCGATCCAGATTCCTGTCAAGTACTTAGCCTACCCTGAGCCCAATTTTAAATGGTATGTTCAAGCGGAGCAAAAGTAATTAGTGGAGCCAACCATACATATAAGAATAATAACATACTCATCTTGTATTGTACCTAAAACTAAATTCCTCAAAAAAAAAAAAAAAAACTTTGGAAATGTTATTTTGGTCAGTTATTTCTCCCCTTTAATAATACCAATTGGTATTGCATGTATCACTGGAAAGTCTGATTAGTCACCTTGACAATGAGGTACAGTTTGTAAGGATGCATCTGGGGAATAAGCAACACAGCTACGTATCCCTTACAACATTCTCCCACCATCGCAATGCCCCCACTGAAAGTCTTGCACTCTGTGCAGGGGTCTACACAGCGTTCTCCACGCTGTCTCCATATTTCCATCGTGCCACCCAGGTTCCACAGATAGAACCCGGATTCATCACTGAACATGATGTTGACCCACATTCCTAGGTGCCAGTCACACACATGTGACTGACACACACCTGGCAGCACTTGAATGCCAACAGGAGAATATTGCAGGGGATGTTGACACATTTTTTGGGGCACTACCCACATGTTTGGCTGTGTTGCTCATTCCATGGATACACAGTCCTTTCAAGTTGTACCTGGTTGTAAAAGGTGACTATGCAGGCTTTCCAACAATATCAATAGGGATTATTAAAGAATAGAAATCATTGACCAAAATAATGTTTCCAAACTTGTTTTTATAATTATGTATTTTCTCAGTTACTTTGTAAATGTTGTACTGTTTGGCAGGTTTAAAAATGGACTGCCACTAAAACATGACTACAGAATAAAACAGAGAAGCGATGCTCTCACCATTCGTGGAGTCACAGAAATGGATGCAGGGAATTACACCATGGTGCTGACCAATAAGATCACCAAAGAGGAACAAAGACGTGCCTTCCAGCTGCTTGTTAATGGCATGTATCCCCCCCTCCTTGTGTATGTTTCCTTCTTTATTCACTAGAGTTCATAAATAACACTGATATTTGCCATATTCTACAGTACCGCCTCATATCATTGAGAAGGAGGTGGCTGTCGACACTGATGTATACCCGTATGGCAGCAGCCCCACTCTAAGGTGCACCACCTGGGGAATCCCCACACCCACACACATCCACTGGCAGTGGATGTCCAAGGAGGACTGTCCAGAGGCTTTCATGTAAGTCCCTTCTGAGATCCCGTGTGAGAGGAATAAACACACAAGGCATGTTTTCTTTGGTGTGTGTATGCAGTGTTTACGTGCTGCTCAGTAAGTCATTGTCAACAGGTTGTTGATTTGGGAGAGAAATAGCTGCTTTCGTGATGTTGACAAAACACGAGAGGAGACAATGATCAGCGGATATGATTCATGCATTTCACAATGTCCATTTTTGGGAGGACATTAATTATTCTAGCTGCATTTATATGTATCACCGCTGGTTTTAAGACATTTGACCTAGTGGGTACATGTAAATCTATTAGCTTGGTCTGTGCACTTCTCTGGTAACACTGATTACACAACAGTGCACTCAGGTATGCTGCAATTTGACAACCGTTGATAGAAATGAGGAGGTGTGTGGCTGCTTTGGCCAGAGACGACATCAGCAGGTTCCTTATCTTCACAATCCACATCAGAGCACTTCCTCAGTCCCGCAATACATTTCCTGTTGTTCCCTTTGTGTTCTCTATAAAAAAAAGGGCTTTTCCCACTAAACCTGAGGCTCTTCTTTTACACTGTCTTACCCTCTGAAGCCCATAACAATATCAGACTTGAAACATTGGAGTAAAATGAAAAACATGTACGTAGTATAAAACACTTGGCTACAAGAACAATATCTCTGTGGTTCTTTCAGTGTTGAAAATGGAACATTTTTATATTCTCTAACATTACAGTACAGTGTAAGTTTAAATTGTCTTTTAAATGTATCCACTTTATATCTCTGTAAGAAAGTGTATCTGAAACATTATCTTTGATGCAAAGATAAACTTAAAATATTGTGGTGGTCAAAGGTCAAGGTCAATGAAATCCCATCCGTCCATTCTTATGAACAAAGTATCTCAGAAATGGCTCAAGGGTGTTTGTTTCTAATTTGGCACAAATATTCATGTGGACTCAGTGATGAACTGATTAGATTTTGGTAGCCAAAAGTCAAAGGTTAAGGTCATTGTTACTTCTCAAAACACATTTTGAACATAATCTCTAACAACTGAAAGAACTGCATGAGCAAATTATGATGCAGGGATGGCGGACACATCTGATTCAGCTTATTGTTGTTGTTGGAAAGTTTTGAGCCTAAGACATATGCTAGAAAGTAATGTAAAGTAATTAAATTTAATGACATTAGCAGTTCTAGTTGTCATTATTAACATGGTAGCCATTGCATTTTAAAAGTAACATTCCCACATTAAAAGGATGTTTTTGTTCTGAATTGGGCATCCATTCATTTCTCTCCAACAGGTCACGACTGAAGTCTGAGGTCCACCTGGAGGATTGTACAAATTGGAAAGACATCAGCAACAGCACTGGTCATAACCCTATCGAACGAATGTTCAGTCACATAGATCACAGCCAGAAGGTGAATTTCTATTATTACTGAATGTTAATTGTATGGAATGATATTTGCTTTTATTACTGATTTTTCCTTCATCAAACTGAAAACGGACATTTAAAAGATGAAGGAACCAGTGGTATCAAATGGTATTTGCTGAAGGTGAATTGAACTGAATTCAACCAAAGTAAACTGAACCAAAATGAAATGATTTGAGTTGAACTGAACTGCACTGAAATTAAACTGAACTGAAGCAGACCAAACCAAACTGAATTGAACTAATTGAACTTAACTAATTGAACTGAACTAAATGAATTGAAGTGAATTGACTTTTGGTGGCCAAAGGACACAGGTTCAATGTCACTCTGAATTAATACAACATGTGCCTCAAGAAGAGTTTGAGGGGCATTTCTTGAAATGTGACACAAAGCATAAACCCATTAGCTTTAGGTTGTCAGAAGTCAAAGGCCAAGGTCACTGATTAAATAAATTGAAAGTTGCTGTTATTTGACAGAACTGTGTCATTACTTGAACTTATGATCCTTTTTATTTTGTCTTATGACATGAATGGATGTTTAACAAATTAACTGTGTGTTCACTAGAAAATTGTGAGCTCTTTGAAGATTCAGAAAGCAGAGGTTCATGCGCTTTACAGATGCTCTGCTGCCAATAAAGCTGGAGAAGATTTACGCCTCATCTTCTTCCACGTCACACGTGAGGAATATGCTTTGTCATCTTTTCCCACTTCTTACAGGAGGCTCTTTGTTGCAGTCCTGACAATATTTACAGTATCCTCATCCATCTGTCCATATGTGTGCTGATAGGTGGCCTTGAGCTGAGTGTATCCCCATCCAACGAGCCTTTAGAGGAGGATGATATGGTTCTGCGGTGTAAGGCAGACCGGTTGATCTACGGTAACCTCGCCTGGTACCGTTTGACCAACGTGTTGGAGTTGGAGCAGGTTGCAGAGGTGCAGCCCTGCCGCTCTCTGGCCCTGCCCCCGAGGCCCATGTCACAGGCAGTGCTGTCGGACGTCCACAGTGCCAACATGTCCCTGGATCTGCCTCTGCCTAATGTATCCCTGCAGGACGAAGGTGTGTATGCCTGCCGGGTGGAAAACATCAAGACTGGAGAAAGAACCTGCCTTCTATACCGACTGGCTCTTAGAGGTAAAAACACACCATTCAGATCACAATCTTCTTCTTCTTCTTCTGTTCCTTTGGGCTGTTCCCTTCAGGGGTCGCCACAGCGAATCATCTGCCTCCATCTCACCCTATCCTCTGCATCTTCT
>JAQQAE010003478.1:0-20153 GCA_029823295.1 Pseudamia nigra | reverse complement strand
CATAAAATCAGTAAAGTCTTCGGGATGTTTGCGTTTGTTTTCCATGACGCTGTAGACGCGGCTTCTGCTGTTAAGCGTTTCCTGATGACGTACAGACGACGTGATGACGTCTGTACATAGGCCATCGCGCCGAGGCACCGAGTAGTGTGAGCAGAAACGCGCAGAATTCTGGAAAGGTGTGAAGTGGGCCCCAGCGCGGCTCGAGCCAAAATGGCCCTAGTGTGAGTATGCCCTTAGACAAACTTTGCAGCATGCAATCACTTGTTCCATGTCTGTCGCTGCAAACCCAAACCAGTAGTACTAGTCCCTCGGTAAAATGTGACAAAATTGGTTGAGCCATTCCTGAGATATTACATTTACCAGAATGGCAGCCGTATAGATTTACATAAGGGCTTTAAACTTTTTGTATTCTGAGGCTTTTTCATTGCTTTTGTTTTGGTTTTCTGCTGAGGGAACCAGGGTGGTGCAATCGGTGATGCCACTGGATTGTAAATTATTAAGTTGTCCGCTAACTTGCGTGGTTGGATCCAGATCTAAAACAACAGTTAAAATAGTTTGGTACATTTTCCACTTCATGGTCCAGTCAACCACCTTCTATATAAAGTTATTTCTGCATCTTTTGACAAGTGAAAGTTCAGTCCAATAGAGGATTTTACTCAGCAACCAGGAAACATTCACTAATGTGTAATGACCACTGGTTAGGTGACCTCGGCCTCCCCTCCTCTATGCTGTAATTACTGGGAGGACCCTAAAGCCACTTTGAGAGAGAAAACGCAAACACGTATGTGTGCTGTGAATGTGCACACAGATTTGATGTGAAGTCTGAAGGAAGCGGACTTCGACTGAACTGTAGTGAGAGGAATGGGAAGAATCACACAGTGATTGACATTCTCACTGAATCTTTGCAGCCACTGGTTTTGGTTTTACTGGGAATAATATAGACCTACAGTAAGAGCATTTTATTAGCAGCATGCACATATGGCTTTGTGAAATCTCCAATGATAGGTGGAGCGACTAAAAAAAGTAAAGTGTCATTTTTTCGACATTTGCAAAGTGACATGTGCATTGGTTTTTCTGGTAATCCGGCAACCTCAAAGTAAAGCATCTTTAAAGTCAGCAGTTTCTTTTGCAAACATGGCATTAAGCTGCAAAAAATACCAAAATGCTCTCATCAAATCCACCACATCTCCGACCACTCATTCACCTCAGCATCTGCCACTAAATGAGAAACTGAGCGGGTTCAGCTCCACATGTGTAATTGTCATGGGTTTCTCTTGTCTGATTTCTGTGCATTAAACAGTAGAAGCTTTCCCCTCAGATCCTGGCAAACACTAAAAATGAGACATTTTTAGTGTTTGTCTCCATGGTGAGTCTAATTCTATGCCTATGTGTTTCCCTCTGCACTAAACACTTCATTGTCTTTGATGGCCTTGTCGTGAAGTCAGTATGTACATGTGCCACTCGTATATTGACATAGCGACTGTATCCATGTTTTTACAGCTTCATAAAGATTTAAGTTGGACTGTGAAGTCATCCACACCGCAAGACCTGCACTAGTCTGGAAAATGGCAAGTGGAGTTATTTTGATGCTTTTGTTTGTATTTAAAATGAACCTACGCCACAGGTTTGCAGAGTTTAAATGCACAAAAACACATACACGCTGAAAGTAGAGCATCAGTCTTGTCTTTTACACTGTCAGGGTGTTTGATTTTTATTACCAGTTTAACGTCCGGTGAAGAAATATTCAGGCCACAGCAGTTACTAGATTCACTTTGCTTTAATGCACATGTTTGTTTAATAATCCATAGTGATGAGAGAAAATAAATCAGTCTTGTATTTGAGCTCTAACCATAAGATTCACTGATGTCACATAAAAGCTGCAGCCCTGTGTCGACTCTGGGATCACCCATAGACTGAAAGAAGTGAACATAACCAGCGACAAGCACATCGGTCTATGACCTGCTGTTTCCCTGCTCTTTTTTTTGGCTGCTACCATCTTGATTTGGAAGGTAGGAGTGACATACAGTATTTGGATAAGAGGGACAGAATGGAGGTGAAACTGAGATGCTGGGATCCAATATGATGCCCATTCATTCTGTACAGAAACCAGCTCAGTGGCAATGAAGCGAACAAATCTACATTTCCACGTTATAGCCATGTATTCACTGCACGGGCATACTAGTGTTTCCCCTGCCACCCCCCCCGCCCCCCCACATGTCTACTCACTCATCAGGGCCTATTTTTTGTGTGTGTTTTGGCTACTTATAACATTTCAGCCCTCTATGTTCTAAAAACGGATCATATAAAGAGTCATTTCCAAACTTTCCTGCAGCTGCCGGTTTCCTGTCAGCAGTTTTACAGATGTCTCTCATCATTGTGGCCTATGGGGAAAATGAGTGTAATACCAGTAAATGGCCACTGGGGGAATCAGCTTCACATATCAGCGGTGGTGTGGTTGCCAGTTCTTATACAGTGGTACCCCGGATAACAAACTCTTCTGACAACGAAAAATTCGGATACCGAAGAAAAAAACTGCAAAAAATTTACCTCTGACAACGAAACTTAAACCGGATAAGGAGTAGTCACTTCCGGGTCCCGGCGAATCTAACAGCTGTTAGCCAAGCTAACACAGGCCTGTAGTCACTTCTCGGTATCAGACATGAAAGACCCAGAAAGTAACAGTCGTTAGCCAAGCTAACAGAGGCTAGCGGCTAACAGCCGTTAGCTTGTGTTATGGAGAGGCTACTGCTGCTTTGGATCAAAGAGAAGAAATCGCTGGTGATACTGTACCATCATTGAAGCCATCAGGCCGCGGTGTGTCCATTGCGTGTCCGCTCCTCCCGGGCAGCGGCCCGCTGCGTGTCCGCTCTCGGGCAGCGGCTTGGTGGAGTTGTTTACAGTTATGGACATGTGCAGTGTCCATAGACACACTACCAAGTCATAAGCTAAGGTAAGAATACATTCTAAATCATTTTTACAACTGATTTCATGCATTACGTCTCAGATAATTAACATAACTTCCTTTTCAAATAATAATGATCAATAAATATGCAGGTATGGGTGTGTAATACATACTTTACATGGGAATTTGTCGTGGGTCCAGAACTGATTAATTGGTTTTACATGTATTCCTATGGAAAAAGTCACTTCGGATAACGAATAATTCGGATACCGAACGTGACGCTGGAACGGATAAATTCGTTGTGCGAGGTACCACTATACTTCCATGGGTGAAACTTGCCAAGCTATTGCGAACCTGATGAAAACACCAGTGACACTGCTGATGAATGCTGGGTGATCATTCACCTTCCACCATGCCACATGGGGCGTTACCTTGGAGACGTATTGTAGTCACTGAGGGGAAATAATTTTCAGTCCTAGTTGAGTCATGCCATCACTTACACATGATGTTTGATGTTTAGCGTCCATCTCTAATACAAACATTTAATGACTCACACCTGAACCCTGTTTCCAGGGATTTTCAACCGATTTTAATCCAGGGACCAACATTCTGATGGCAGGCCCATTTATACTCTACTAATTTAGTATATGCATACAGAGGGGGTGTTCCATCCGGTCTCTGCAAACATTACGTACCAAGTTTTGTACATTTTTGAGGAGCTTATGGATGTGTACCTCAATGCAGAGGTAGCAGTACCACCAGAAGTCATGGGGGCAGTGTTGCACAGTATAGTCCGTGTGGCAGAAGTAGAAGAAAAAAGAACAGTACAGACCATAAACACCAAAAGATTAACAGAATTGGCTCAACTTTTTGAGGAGAGGCTGTGCCATAGATTGTATATATTAGTGTCATCCTGGATGACATCTTGGAGCCAAAAACAGGATGCAACCATATTTGGACGGACGGTGGCAGTGCAACTGGAGTGTAGGGAAATCTAACTAACCACTAGCTTATGGACATGCTAAAACTTCACCGAGCAGTGTTAGACAAAGTCATACTACAGTGTTGTTAGTGTAAACACTTACCCACAACTGCAGTCGAGTGTATCTCAGGTAAAACGATAAAGATATTGAGTAAATAGAAGATACGAAGGTCCGACCCCACTGGCGAGACTAGTTACCATACCAGCGTGTCAATCAAACCCCAGCACGGCAGTGATTTGTCAGATTATTTGCTATGATATCTTAATAAAGGAGCAAAAAGTTAAAGATGGACCAGATCACTTATTAAAGTTTCCAAATAAAATGTTTGAGAGCATAATGACTCATGACAAATCATTTTTTGCCTCGTATGTTCAGAGAGAAATCAAATGTAACTCCACACTAGAGGATAGACCAGTCTGAACTTGACACTGCCCACTAGTGGATATATTGCATACATCCACACCGACGTAAAGTATGCATTTGAGTATGAAAACCAGTGATGTTTGACAACATTTTATATGCAACACACTAGTGGAGAGCATAAATGGGCCGTAAGAAGCAGCCTGGGGACCACTGCTGTTCAGTGTGAGCCCAGGTGTTGAGATTCATCCTCGCTGACAAAGGAATGCTTATTTGAATAGTTTGCCTATTATTGTTATACACTTGTCTGTAGCTGCTGATAAAATAAGTTACTCTGATTGTGTGAGGTTTAAGCACCACCTGATATGCTTTTTGGGGAATTTTCCTCCTTTTTTATCACAGTGGTCCCTCGTCACCTCCTTGTCAGTAGTGAACGTAAATCCATATTTGATGTAGTCCTTGTATTTTCTTCTTGGTCTTTGTCTTTTCCCTGTTTCCTGTGAAGTCAAAGTGTTATCCAAACAGTATGCTCCAAAATCTTGCTTGACTTCCTTTTATGCCGTTAGCTTTTTCTGTACTATAAACCGATCCATGATGGTGCTGGCTAGACTTTGAAACTACAAGGCCACGGATTGCAATGCCTTCACAGACCACCAGTTGAACAGTCCTGCTGCTTATATTCAACACTTATATTAATACACTGAACCAAAATATAAATGCATGACCTAGAATTGCTGAGTTAAAACGGCCTTGCATGGCACATGCCAGAGTACCGTGTTTTTCGGACCATAAGGCGCACCGGATTATAAGGCGCACTATCAATGAACAATCTATTTAGGGTTTTTTTTCCATACAGTACATAAGGCACACCGGATTACAAGGCGCATTAAATGAAACAAAACGGAAGCGCCAAGAAGGACCTCCTCGAAAGGCGCTGATATGCATGTCGCATGCTACCGCTGTTGCTTTGAGTCGAATAGAGACAGTAAAGATGCTTCTACCTGCGGTTCTCTGTTCAATAACCCACTGTTCAATTTTGTCCTCCAACTGTGGCCATCTCGCTTTGTTCCCTCGGAAACTCAGTTTGGTCTTCTTTACCTGGTGCAGGGCGTCTTCTTGCTTCCTCCACTTCAGTACCATTGATTCATTAATGTTGAATTTTCTCGCAGCTGCTCTATTTCAGATTTGTACTGCCTGACTGATAACGTTGAATTTGAAGTCCGCTTTGTAAGCATGTCTCTTAACAGGAGCCATTTTTGCTGTACCGGTATGTACGGTATTACTCTGCGAGGCTCCTGACTACGGTGGCCGTAATGCTCAATCCATCAAGCAGTGCAGCTTGGTTTGAGGTCAGTAAGCAGAATTAATCCATGTATAAGGCGCACTGTCGATTTTTGAAAAAATTAAAGGATTTTAAGTGCGCCTTATGGTCCAAAAAATACGGTATATGATTTAGTCGTGAACTCAGATCTGGTGGTCCACTTCCAGTTGGTCACTGATCGAGTTATTCCACCCATGGAGCATGACAATGTGGTGACCAGTCAACGTGACCAGTACACAGACAATCCTCCCACTTTGGACAATAAAAAACCACCCAGAAATGTGAACATTTGTCACAGGTCACAATGCCACAGATCAGGGAACGTGTCATTGGCATGATCAACACAGGGATGTCTGCTACAGCGGTGTCGGCACAATTGATCATGTCTCATACAACCTTCAGCTGTTTGAGGAGTCTATTCCGAGAGAGGGTAGCACTGTGAAACGCCCGTATGCCCAACAACCATGCGTGTTGTTGGGCATACAAGCCGCAAGAGCTGCCAGCGAGACGGTCGGACATCGCCATTCGGTACAAAGTCATGGCCATAAATAAATGTTCACTCTAATTGTTGAGATAAAATATTTTAATGTTGTCAAAAAATGAAGGAAAAAATTATTATATCTTGGTTGAGCATACATGAGAGCAGCAGAAATCTGAGGGCTCCTCTTTTTAGAATGCTCTCATCCCTCTGTACTTCAAATTATGTTTAGGAAAGGCAGAATTTACTTTCACCCATCCTGTCTCTGAGGAAAGAGGTGCATGTAAACACCAGAATAAAATGAACTCATGGGAGTTTCGTACAGATTCACATGTATACATGCGGTTATGGTGAAACACATCACACATCTGGGTGGGAATGCTTACTGTTACGTCTGATTGCCTAAATGAGGTTATAGCGATGTCCGGCTTTGATCTGTTCCATGATAAACTAAATCTCTGTTATGCATGCAACAGTTACGGATGAAGCATATCTTATACAGTTGACAGAGGGAAGGTTGGGTTGGATCACATTTTTTTGGAGGATGTAATGGTCTTTCTTCTGCTCCACACAGTCAGGAGTCTGAGAGCTTCTCACATCATAAGTCCTAGTTTAATGTGCTTATGTTCAGGGAGACAATGGTCTAGTCAGATTAATAAGGCTCTTAGTCATATTGTTAATTTGAGTGTGACGTGTTAAATTTGTAAAGTCACTGTGATGTTGAACAGCGTTTTGGTGAGAAGCCGTGACTTAAAAAGCCCAAAAAGCACATCCTGTCTTGCTTCCGTGGGTCTCAGGCTGTAACATCCAGACAGTTAAAGGACAAGTTATTTTATAAGTACAGTGGTACCTCGGACAAAGAACTCTTCTGACAATGAGAAATTCGGATACTGAGCGTGACGCTGGAACAGATTTAACTCGTTGTACGAGGTACCACTGTATACAAAGACAGTAAAGGTTTCATCTATAGGAATCTGCGGCATTCACTTCATCACGACCTGTGATATAGTAATCCCACTCACAGTACTAGCACAGCGCTGCATCACACTGACAGACGTGGTCACTGTGACCACGAGGCAGCTATATATGTCGAGGGGATATGGACGTGTTAGATGGGATAGATTGTAGAAACACAATGACTACTGTCCAAAAAAACATACAATGTGTATTGTCTGTTTCCAGCATGCTCCAGGGGGTAGGCTATTGTTTAAGGAGATTGCACCTTGAGATGGGAGGCTCATTCATCATGAGGTGCCAGAAACCCTCTGTGATTAAAACAAGCCTGAGCAGACTTGCTCTGACTTTTGTTCATTTCTGTAACTGCCCTTTATTGTTTTCCAGTGAGTCAGCAAAATTGAGCCATTCTAGGAGGCTTAAATATATTTAAACTGATGGGTAATTTAACATCTGTAGTTACCTGCTGAAAACGTCTCCATCAGCTTGTTGTATGTTTATTTTTGCCTGATGGACGTTCTTTTGTCCAAGAGAGATGAGCCTCCGCAGATCAGACTTTGTCGACTAAATCCTCACAGTTAGAGATAGCTCTGACTAAATATAGCTCTGGTTTTGTATAATGACATATTGCACTGTCCCTCACTTTTTTAAGGGGAGTCAACCGGCGTCACCGTCCCCCACAGCAATGTGCAAAAACGTGTCCAAAAGCCACAGACTCTTGTCAGCTGTCATTGTCTTTGTCCTATCATTGTTTCTCTCTGCTTCATTTCTTTGAGAATATTTCAGAATAAGGATCATTCAGGCTAAATTCATCTGCTTTCATCAAAGCCTTAAAAACCAAGTCCTCAGTGTTTGCTTTGCTTAACCAGCATACAGTATCTTTGATGTACACAGTGATTCATACACAGTAGGTCTGATGACACATAGGGGGGGATGTCCTTGCTTGAAAATCCAGGCATATTGTATACTATATATTTATTGCCAACAGTAGGAATTAAAGTACAATCTGGTCTAAGACCATAAAATAAACTATGATAATCGGACAACCTCAAGCAAAAGTGACATTGCTGTGCAATTTGATAGGTTTAAGCATACATTTATATATTATACAGATGATGAAAAAAACATAACTATGGAATGTATTGTATGTTAATGTGATGCATGGGCTGTAGGTGTTTGAACCAGCAGGAATTAACACTGTAGGGGTCTCATTTTCACTTAAGGTTATTAAATACAGCTTCGGATGGTTCACTTTGGTACAAACACACTGCGTGAGCAATACAGCAACACAGTGTAAACATATGTCATTGTCAGCATATCTGCAGTTGTGAACAATGGTGAAAGAAGAAAAAACTTCTGAAAGTTTCTATAATATTGATTTCATTCTGAAGATAGGACCTGCTTGAAAATTTGTACCAGTGTACAGTATTTGGAGTTCTTCCTTGTCCTGCATTAGACTGTATTGACACAGTGGTTCTGGATTGACAAGTTTGCAACCTGCATGTCGCCTTCTCAGTCATTCAGGTCATGGTATCCAAGGCATGTGGGTTTCCTTCTGTCGTCTGGACTGGAACTGAAGAAGCTTCCTGAATAGGTAGCATCTCTGCTCAAGATGCTACCTATTCAGCGAAACGTCTTCAAACCAAATTTCCAGTCCAGTCAACAGAAGGAAAACCACACACCTTGCGACCTGCATATTTTCCATCATTTTTTTCCACTTCCTGATGATCACTTCCTGATGATGTGGTGGTACCTGCTTTCACACAATGGAAGCGCAAGTGGAGATGAGCTGATACTCTCAGTAGAAAAGTGATTTTTTTTCCCAAAGTGCAGGGACTGTGTGTAAATCTGTAGACTTCTTGAAAACAAAGCACCAAGCTGGAGTTGACTCCTCTGCAAAGGTTTTAAAGAGAAGAGCAGAGATGCCATCAGGGCTACAAGACTTCTTTTTACAAAACTGATTGAAAAGTGACTGAATTTTTAGAGGCTCCATTATAAGCTTACAACACTGGTTAGTTGTGGATATGTGTTTTTCAAATTCCATAGCTAGATGTGTTTGAATTTGAGTGACCTTGACCATGGTCAGATTGTGAATGTGATAACTTGAGAACACAATCACATAGGCTTTTTGAATTAATAACATAGTTGCATCTCTTAAAAAATTGTGAACAATTTTGAATTTCAGTGTCCTTAATTTCAACTTCAAGGTAGCTGCCAGTATGTTTTTTTTTTATTACCGGTATGTCAGTAGTGTTTGAAACAACCTCCTCTCACAACACTGCCCCCTCAATTTTAATGTGTCAGACAAATATTGTAAAACAAAAAGCCTTTGTTAATCATGTTGTTTAATATGACACCATAATTTAATCCAGCCATAAACTAAGGCTACATTAAAATGGAAAAAAAACATTACAAGGTTCAAGATGATGGTTGGATGGTCCACCCATCCATCCATCATCTTCCGCTTATCCTGGTCAGGGTCATGGGGGCAGCAGCCTAAGCAGAGAAGCCTAGACTTCCCTCTCCCCAGCCACCTCCTCCAGCTCCCCCGGGGGGTCCCCAGGCATTCCCAGGCCAGCCGAGAGACATAGTCCTTCCAGCGTTTCCTGGGTCAGCTCCAGGGCCTCCCCTCCACCAGGGAGAGGACCACCCAGGCCCCACGCTGTCGGCTGCCCCCCAAACCACACAGCACCAGACCCTTACAACCCTTCCTGCAGGTGGTGGGCCCACAGGAAGGCATAGTCATAAGAGTCTTCTGAATTGTACTCTGACCTGTCACTTAGGACCAATTTGCCTTGGGAGACCCTAGCAGGGGCGAATTGCCCCTGACAACACAGCTCCTCGAATCACTCAGGCACGCAAACTCCTCCACCATGATAAGGCAAAGTCCATGTTGAGATGAAACCCAGGACCTTCTTCCTGTGTGGCGCTGTGCTGCATGAAGAAATATCACGCGTTAGACTTAAAGACCATATGGACAGATTCCTTGAACTCAGAACGTCCCTTTTTACAAGGTCTTCACTGACTTTTTTTATTGTGTTTTCGTTATCAGCAGTCACAAAACCAGATTCTTCTTCTTTTCTCTGGTCACCCACCAAAGAAAAAAATCTTCACCATGATGGACATGATGCAGCAATTTGTGGCCAGGCTGCTAAAAAAGGCAAGTCCACAGACAAAATGGGCTGGTTCACTCGTGTTTTCCACATGGTTTCAACAGGTGCTGGAAAACAGTTTGTCTGGATGCCTTTTTAAGAGAAAACACTCAGATTATAGCTTCTCATCTAACATCCTCGCCTTTACAGAGCTTGACGCTGTGATTTTGCTTGTTAAGAGAAGACAGATAAATGCATCTATTCTTCTTCATATTTTGTTTGTTCGCCTTTATCTTCCCTGCTGATTAACTGGGCAATAAAGCAAACCAGTGTGCATCTAAATTGTGTGCCCTCATCACTTTTGGTGTGGCTGTTTGTGAAACACTCCCATGCACGGCTCTAATTTGCACCGTGACTGTTGATTTGTGTATCCTGTGAGGCCACTTTGATGTGTGAGGTGGATTGAGCTGCTGCCAGTCGCCATCTCTCTCTCTCTCTCTCGCTCTCTCTCTCTCTCTCTCTCTCTCTCTGACAGTGGTCAGTGCTGCAGAAGTCCAGCTGTGTCCAGTCAGCCACAGGCCTGTGAACCCTCAGGGCACTACAGGCCTAGATTCACAGCCAGAACTCTGACGAAACCACACATCATGTAGTGAGCTGGCACTCCTCGAAGCCTGGGCCGAATTTGAACACATCTGCAAGAGTTTTAGATAGAGGGTTCCTATCCCTAAATACACCACAGTATTAACCGGATCTCCCAGAAACTCATACCAGATGACAGGACCTTTACAGTTGTGCCCCTGGCAAAATTTGTGAAATATTGTAAATTTTTTTAGAAAATATTCAAAAGCCTTTCTTGGATGAAGCTATTTATTATCACACACTTGTGCTTGCTTTTTTTGAATTGTAACGACAAGTGGTGGCTTGCTTGCTTGTAAGTACTGTTTAAAAAGTGATGTGAGTCTCCGGGCTGTTGACAGACCCCTGTACATTTCATCCTGGATACTGAGCTGTGTGGAAAGCAACAGAACTGTCAAAGGACCTGTGAGCGACGGTGGTTGAACTTAAACAGGTGAATGCTAGTTAGTAATGTTCAAACTCTGATAAAGAATTAGAAAAGGAGTTCTATTGATACCAAGCCACAGGCCAACAGAAATTTCAACCACTGACACAAAAATAGTTTGAGATGTAAAAAAAAAAACACAAAAAAAACACAAATACCTTTTAGCTGACATACAGGCTTCTCTATAGAAATGTGGTGACACTGTTTCAAAAAGCACATTAAGGAGGCTAAAGGGCTACACAGTCAAGGTGCCAGAAGAAAGCCATTACTACACCAATGCCTCAGAGCAGCCCACTTAAAGTTCGCCAGACAGCACCTAGACAAGCCTCAGAATGTCTGGAGTGATGAGACCAAAATAAAACTTTGTGGTCACAGCCATTGGGGTGTGTGAGCTCCAACGACACAAGGAATTTGGCCAAAATCGATGGAAAGGTGAATGCAGCATGTTATCAGAAAAAACTCGAGGACAATTTGCATTCATCAACCCGGAAGCTGCTCATGAGATTCAGTCTGATGTTCTGACGTAACGATGATCCAAAACATGGGATCAAGTTGACTCGTCATTGGCTACAGCAGAAAAAGGTGAAGGTTCTGGAGTGTCCATCTCAGTCTCCTTGCTTCAGGAACATCGAGCCACACTGGAGAGATCTCAAACATGCAGTTCATGAATGTACAGACCAGCAGGCTTTTTCCGAAGAAGAATGGGCAGCTGTACCATCTGAGAAAAAAAAGTGGCTCATCCACAACCACCACAAAAGTTTTGGTCCCTGAGGGGGCATTAGGTGTGCAAACAGGGATCAACTCAGTATTTTCTTGACTGCTACTTTTTGTTTAATGATGGTACTGTTTTGAGATGCTGCATAGTTTAATTTGAATCCCACTTAAAATAAAAGCAATGCATTTTGTCCAATCACTCATGTTTTCTTTAAAACACATTTCAAGAATTCTTCCAGAGGATGTAAACTTATGTGCATAACTATATGCAATTAACAATAGCACTGAACTTTTCCTGTGTGTTTACTGTACGCTGTCAAAAACTCTAATATTTCATTAGATCACCTTTACTTTTTTCAAGAAAAGACTGTCTGAACCATGTTGCTTCAAACTTGCAGTGGCTGTTGACTATAATTACCTCTCAAACCTGCAGATGTTCAGGATAGGTGGAATAGGGAGCACAACTGCTTGTATCAAGAAATTTGCTCAAGAAATTTGCTGCGCTTGAAAAATTTCGAACCAGTTTGGCTTGAAACTTGTGTTTAGCTGCAAGGCTATGCCTTTTTCCAGGGCACCATCATGAATAAGAAGGGGTTCTCAATGACTTACCTTGATAAATACAGGTCAAATAAAATAAGACTTCTTTCATTCAGTCACACCAGTGCTGAATTTACACCCAATGTAAATATCAAACTAGAAGTTTGATATTTACAGTCTTTTATTTTTGCCATCAGTAGCAAAACCTAACCCAACATTGACAGGATGGAGGCTTTCAAGAGCTCATTTGCAAATAAATTTCAAACAAATTGGTTGAACTACTTTCAAACCCTTGCAAAAGTTCTTGATACAAGCAGTAGCATCACCTATCCCAAAAGTCTGAGATCTGATTGTGGTTGATAACTGACAGTTGTCAAATAAATCAGTTGATACGATGGAGATCATGGCAAATTTCATGTAAATTGATTCATACCAGGTATGTTGACACACACAACTGGGGTGACGGTGTAGCAAAATTGTGAAATCAATCAGTCTTTTTTGGCGGATAATAATTAAAATAAGCAAACTGCATTCACTGGGAGATTTTGTACACAAGAAAGAAAAGTGTAAAATACCTAACAAGATGAAAAGGATGTAAAAGATGCACAAGATAAAGACATAAAAGTTGTAATAAGATGGAAACATTTCAGAAACCAAACTTTTTTTGCCAATTTGGAATCTTGAGCTGGAAATAAATTTGGAACTACAGCTCTAGATGTGGAGGGGGTGTGTGATGATGAACCACCTGACCTGACTGTAACAGACCTCACCTTCAAGCCTCCACACCCGTGAACGTATCTGAGGCATCTTATCAGTTCTATGGTCATGATATATCGTGTTCATCTGGCTTACATCGTCAGCTTCCGCCACGCTGTATTGGATCAAACATGACCTAACAGGTAACTGGGAGGTCAGCTGTTTGTTTATCTTCTTCACACACATGCTCAGTGTGACATGTGACTTTGTTGGCAGCGCTGCTCCCTTCGCCACCCGTTTAGTGACCTCCCTGACTGTGGGTAATGAGGCAGCACGAGCTCTAGAGCTGCCGCAGGTTCCCAAAGGAGGACCGGCCCACCAAACAACAGTGGTCTGTCCAACCTGCTCCTTCTGTTTAACCAGAGGGGAAATGGACTGTGGATGAAACAAAACTTCTCAGCAAAGTTTGTTGGAAATGAGAACCAGATGTTTATGAAAAATTACAACGACATATACTGTAAAGAGTGACTTAAGGTGCCGTCAGTTGTTGGAGTCTGAGCTTTTGCGTATTGGTGTTTGTCGTCATCTTCTGGTTGGATCGACCTACTCCCAACTTAGAAATTCTTCCTGGTGTTAGTTCTGTGTTCTGCCACATGAGGGCAGTGTGTCCAAACCTATGCCACCACTTCATTCATAATCTTTGAGGCCTCAAGGCAGGGGCGCCATGCGGGGGAGAAAAGTGATGAGGGTTCTACAGGACCATGGAAAATGCAAAAATTATGAACCTATCACCAAGGGCGTAGATTTATTCTGAACATTGGGATTGGACAGAATCAGCAAGAAAATGAATAAGAAATGAACAAAATAATTAAGAATATTAGTAGAAATAAACAGAATACTCAAGAAAGTCTATGAAAATGAAGAAAAATGATCAAGAAAAAAATAAAAAGAGTCAAAATAAGAAATAAAAAAAAGGAAAAAAATCTACAAAATAATCAAGACAAAGCAAAGCAATGAACAAACAAACCCAATAAAATGTGGAAACAAATGAACCAAATAACCAGGCAAATGAGGGAAAATGGGTAATGTAATGATAAAGGTAAACCAAAATGAACAAAAATTATCAAGGAACAAAATAAAATGAACAAAATGAGTCAAACTAAGAAGCAAAGAAAAAAGTACAAAATTATCAAGAAATATAAACAAAAATGAAGAAAATGAACTTAAAATGAGTAAAGCATTTGGTGTAAGGTACCAATCCTTTTATAATTATAAATATTATTTCATGTATAAGTTGACATGAGTGACTTTTTTAGATGATTCTATTTTGAGTGTTTGGTGTTTTTTGCTCTTGTCCTTAATTAAAGTTTGTATATCTGCATGGGGTCCTGAGCAGAGCAGACACTGCACCGACATGGTACTCAAGTAAAACTACTTTTACGCAACAGATTCTAATCACTCATGGAGAAGTAGAAGTAGGTGAGTAAGAATGAAAAAGTACTTGAGTAACTGCATAGTGATAACTTTATTACAGCTTACATTGTGTATTTTTATTCTTTTTTATTTACTGGATGTTCATTTGTTCTTCTTGTTTTATTATTTCATGTGGTTTGGTTGATCATTCGTGTTAAAGTTTATGTATTTTTTGTCTGTGTTTGCTTATTTTGTTCATTTTTGTTCATATATTTCAGTACTGTACTTGTTTTGTTGTATAGTTTGTCCATTTTGTGAATTTACTTGATTCTTTTGCGAATTATTTTTACTTTGTTGCTTTTTTGTTCCTTTATTTCAGCTTTTATGCTCATTGTGTTGCTGTTTGTTCAGTTTGTTCATTTACTTGATTATCATCTTCACATTTACTCTTTTTTTTCTTATTTAATTTATGTATGTTTTTATTATTTCATTTTTGCTAATTTACTTGATTATTTTGTTACATTTTTTCCTTGTTTTGTTGCTTATTTTGTGCATTTTTTGTCTGTTTGCTTATTTCATTCAGTTTGGTTCATTTATTTCTGGATTTTTGCTCAGATTGTTGCTAGGTTTGTAAATTTTGTTAATTTCCTTAATTATTTTTCTCAATTTGTTGCTTATTTTGTTGATTTTTTTTTGCTCATCTATGCTTATCATTTCATTTTTGTGATTGAATTTGATTGTGTTTTTCACATTTTTGCTTATGTTATCACTTACTTTATTGACTCATGTTAATTTGCTTGATTATTTTGTTCTTCTTACTCATTCTGATTAAAATCGTATTCTCACTGAGGTGTGTATCCAGATGTAGCTGAGTGCAAGTACACTTTTATACCACAAACAGAACAGACTACTCACGTACATGTAACTGAGTAAAAGTACTTGACTACTATCCACCTCTGTGCTTTGTTTCATTCTGTACCTGTGTGGTGTTTAGTGGAATGTGAGAAATGTGCCTCAGTGGAACAGATCTGTGACACAATGAGGCGGAATGAGGCCAGAGTGTGTGACTCGGTCTAAACCCAGTCTTGGGGGTTTGTGTGTCGGCTGCCACGAGGGGTCGCTGATGCTGTGGAGCCGCCACCTCCGCGTGCCAGGATAAACACCTCTGCTCATGAATCCATGCTGCTCATCCACACCCTGCCCTGTTTTCCTAAGCCCTCTTCCCCCTGTACGTCAAAGGATCAATGCCTCTTCTTGCATATTGTTTATATTTTTCAGTTCAGGAGGAAATATGTGCTGAACCTCGGACAACAACTGTACCCGTGTCAGTATTAAATAAAAAGCTCTCCACAGCGGACTTTTTCCTGATAACTCAACAGAAGTGCAAATTTCCTGTAAGTGCATGCTCATGAAGTCCTGATTCATTGCACTTCCTATTTTCTGAGAATCAGCTTGATTTTGATCCTCTTCAATTATGTCAGTGGTTCACAAATTTTTGGCACAAAACCCAGCTTTGTTCCAGAGCAAACGATGGTGTTCATATATATCTTCTTTACATGATACACATTTAACTTGTATTTGTGCATTGCATAGTGATAGTGATTTCCAGTAGAGAATCATGTCTGTTTTTAATGCAGTTCTGCCTGAGGGCCCCAAGATCACCAGCATCTAGTTTAACCTTCAACCTTCCTCCTGATTCCCTGAATCTTTTGATGATATTATATACTGTAGATGGTGAATCTTCAAAGTCTGAAACATTTTACATTGAGGAATATTTTTCTGAAAATTTTCTACAATTTTTAGGTACTGTTCATCACAGATCGGTGAACCTTTATCTAGCTTTACATCTGAGAGGCTCTGTGTCTTTAAAATGCTCTTTTTATCCTCAGTCATGTTACTGACCTGTTGCCAGTTAACCTGGTTAGTGTCAAATGTTCCTCCAGTTAGTTTTGATTTTTGCCACTTAAGTAGGGTCTCCCAAGGCAAATTGGTCCTAGGTGACAGGTCAGACTAAGAGTGATTTACAAGACCCTTATGACCATGCTTTCCTGTGGGCCCACCACCTGCAGGAAGGGTCACAAGGGTCCGGTGCTGTGTGGTTTGGGTAGAAGCTGAAGGCAGGGGCCTGGGTGGTCCAGTTCCCGGTTGCCAAAACTAGCTTCAACTGGCAAGAGGTCCTGGGGCAGACCCAGGACACGCTGGAGGATCTATGGGCGTACTCACACTAAGGCCACTTTGGCTCGAGCTGAGCCAGGGCCCACTTCACACATTTCCAGTCCCCACTGCGTCTCTGCTCACATCACTGCAGGCTGAGGCTCGATTGATCTTGTACAGATGTCATCACGTCGTTTGTACATTGTGTGTATGTCATCAGAAGCTGCAGCCGATGCATTCAACAGATTCGGTATCATGGATCACAACAAGGGTATCGTCTGGATGATGGTAAAAATTTTATAACGAAGTCTGTGCCATTTCGCTCAGATACTGTCCGGTGACACATCTAGGTTTCTCGAGAATGCAAGGTGACGATTTGCAATTAACTGCGCTGCACACAGGCGGAGATTTTTTCAGCTGCTGCCATTGTCTTGACATGAGTGTAGTGAAGGATGCGGTGATTTTACATCATCGTCACGTATGGTCGCCGTGCTCATACGCGTGCGTGACCAAGCGTGCTGTGCCGTGGCACACCTCTTCCAACCGCGCTGAGGCCCGGAGCCACAGCGCGGCTCGCTTCTACTCACATGACTCATCGATCCGCGCCAAAGGTGTGAAATGCGCCCAGGCGTGGAACAATCTCCCAGTGCGAGTACACTATATGTCTCTCAGCTGGCCTGGGAATGCCTGGGGGACCCCCCCAAAGGAGCTGGAGGAGGTGGCTGGGGAGAGGGAAGACTGAGCTTCTCTGCTTAGGCTGTTGCTCCCACGACCCTGAGCAGGATAAGCGGAAGATGTTGGATGGACGGACTTTGCCAATCTTCTACGATGGGTTGCTGCTGTCGAATTCAAAATGAGCTAACATTTTTGCCAAATCTTAAAGTCTGTCAGTTTCACCATCTGCTATTTTGTTTATGTTCTACTGGGAATAAAATATGGGTTTATGAGATTTGCAAATCATTGCATTGTGTTTTTACCCCTGCCAAAGAGTGGTGAGGATTATGTCTGTCTGTTAGTTAGTTACTCCGCAAAATTACTCAAAACCTCATGAATGGATTGTGAAGAAATTTTCGGCAAAGGTGGGAAATGGGACCAGGAGCAGATGATTACATTTTGAAGGTGATCTGAATCACCATCTCAGCACACAGTATTTTTTTGCACTGGGCTGAAGGTGTTTCAATACTCAGGCCTTAGAATAGAGCTGTGATTGACAAACACTGCTCACTCGCCAACCAGTCAAAATTCAGAAGGGGCAGGGTTTAGGAAGAAAGCACTAAAATTCTCTGCACTGTGATGGAGGGAAACTGAGTGAGAACTGGGTCTATGATCTAACACTGAAAGATTTCCTTGAGTCAATGAAGGAAGCAAACGTCTAGAACATCTATTACAGTTTGAAATATTGTAATAGATAGATTACTGTGTGAAAAGGACATTTTTACGTGACGCCGTGATGCAGCCACAGACGCACCTCTGACAATGTAAAAAGTGAACTTAGAAATGCATTGTGCATTTTTTGACCCTCATATCATACTTACAAAACTTTATTACATACAAAGGAAAGCAAAATCTACTATGCATTTACAACATGAGCAACAGAATTCCATCCATCCATCATCTTTTGCTTATCCTGCTCAGGGTCACAGGGGCAGCAGCCTAAGCAGAGAAGCCCAGATTTCCCTCTCCCCAACCCCCTACTCCAGCTTCTTTGGGGGGTTCCCCTAGACATCTCACAGCCAGCCGAAAGACATAGTCCCTCCAGCGTGCCCTAGGTCTGCCCAAGGGCCTCCTACCAGTTGAACCTAGTTTTGGCAACCAGGGATTGGACCACCCAGGTCCCTGCCTTCAGCTGCCACACAGCACCAGACGCTTATGAAATGTCTGCAGATGGTCGGCCCACAGAAAGGCATAGTCATAAGGGTCTTCTGAAATGCTCTTAGTCTGACTTGTCACCTCGGACCAGTTTGCCTTGGGAGACCCTACCAGAGGCGAATTGCCCCTGACAACATAGCTCCTAGGATCACTCAGGCACATAAACCCCTCCACCACGATAAGGTGGCGTTTTAAGGAGTGGTACTTAGGAAACCTTTTCTTGCAATTATGAATTATTGAATCATGTAATAACTAATGAATACACAAAATGAATGAAACTGAAGAAAATCGTCACAAAATCGGAGTAGCAGTGCCATTTTGACCTGGTGTAAGATACAGAGTACATGTTGCTCCAGCCATTAGGTGAAGGGTCTGCACTGAGTGGGATTGTGTAAAGGCCATCAGAGCACTCCCATATTTAGCTGTGTACACTGAGCTGACAGGATGCAGTGAGGGGAAGCTGAGGCCTTTCACACAGAGAAAAGCCCTCTGACCGGGTAGAATATGAGCCTCAAACATCCTCCACATAACAGCACAGCAGTACATTATTCATCCACAAGCCAGAGCTCCGGAGTATTGTCTAAACGTATTTACTGGCTGCTCCAGTCCCTCATAAAGTAACGTCTGCAGGCTGCGCTCTGTCTGTAAACATTTACCTCGTAATAGACACATGGAAGCACATGCCGTTTAATGTCGGCCTCCTAAGAGACGTATTACCATGCAGAGAAATGGCAGATTTATGGGGCTCAGTTCATGAAATAATCCAAAAAAATCGAGTAATAAACCAAAACAATCCAGTTATTGTTGCGTCTGGTAGAATTAATGCATGATGTGATGTGCACTCAGGAAAAGAAGCTCACTTTATGAACCCAAACATTCATAGTATTCCTGTCTTAGGCTAAAAACTTCTACTGTAGAAGTGATTTGGGAGAGCAACTCCCAGCGAGGACTGAACTGAAACATTTATCTCTGCGAGGAGGCAGAGTTGACCTCGTTGCTGTGTATGTTTTCAAAGCTGTGATTCGTTGATCACACCTGTCCCAAAAAAATTCAAACCTCCAGCCCGCTCTCCCTGCTGAGCCATAGCTGCCCAGGAGGTAGCCACTTTGTCTTCGCCTTGATTCTGTCCTTCAGGTTTATTAAAGATCCATGTTGTCTAAAAACATAAAAATGACATTTATTGCTGTTTTGGTGTTTGTTCAAAAACATGAAAACTGTTTTAGATTTTTCAGCTTTTTCAAATTTCACTTGACAGATTTTCTTCCATTTCCTCCTCTCCTTCAGAAACTCTTCATCATCTTGAAGTCCTCCTCACTACTCTTGATAGTTTGACACATTACAAGTGCTTTGACGGGTTCAGCTGTTTTATGAGCAAATTTTATCTTCACTAGGATCTACTCTTAAAAATTCAAAATACACACCCATAATTCTAAGAATCCTCTTAGAATTATGGGTGTGGTCTTCACTAGGACTCTTTAGGAATGCGGGCCTAGACGTGCAGCCTCAACAGTCAGTACAGATTTAAAGGTACGACCATAAATGAAAAGCATATAGATAAACGCATCTCAGTTTGCATTTTAAAATCATTAATGTAACTTGTACGTCCATAAACGACTGTAT
>JAQQAE010003477.1:0-20154 GCA_029823295.1 Pseudamia nigra | reverse complement strand
ACAAAGGGCCGAGACACTGCAGGTTTTCTTTCCAGCCACTCACTAAACCAGGTGTTTTCACAGAACTGCAATCAGTGAAATCACCTGCTGAAGAGACTTGTTGGAAAGAAAATGTGCAGTGTCTCGGCCCTTTGTGGCAATGATTGACACCCCTGTATTAGACCATCGCCCAATGAAAAGTTTAGGTCACAGCTACCCTGCAAGAGCAGTTTTTATGTTTCTGTAAAGGTTAATCCAACAGTATGTCAAAGTTCTTTAATCAAAAATGATATACATATTTTAATACTAAAATATAATTATTGTTATTTTAAAAAAAAAGCAATGAGAATATAGTGCATTATTATTTTTTTAAGGTAAGATAAATTACAATTATTTACCTGCATTCCTGACCCAAAAAAAAAAATTTTTTTAGTGGTTGAATGTCATGCTTGATTAATTTCTGACTTCTGACTCAAATCTGGGCATAAAAATGTGAAAACAGTTTGAAAATCCTCAAATGTGGAGAACTCCGAGAAAAGAAGGAGTCCATGTTAAAGCACTTTATGATGCTGGTGAGACAAATAGGATGGGTGGTCTAATACATTTCTTAAGCACTGTATATAAGCAGACTTTTTTCATTTCACCTACAGTAATACACTGTGACTATCCAAATGTTATTCTTTTTTCTTTTTATGTCACATCAACTGATGTATGTCAGTTCTGCCTCAACCTAGAGAATTTGAATTGTATGCCTTTGTCAATAAATAATTATGTTGCTATTAGTTTTTCTTTTTAAAAGCATCTTCATACAAACCATATCCACTTGTGAATGGCTAGAGCTCGCGTAAGCCTGCAACCTCATCTGTTTAACTGCGATGTATAATAGACAAGTAAGATCTGGGTTACACAACCCCTTCTCCTTGTCGCCCCCCGGGCACAGCTATGCTCTGTGGTTTACTACATGCTACAGCAGCCGTGAGACGCTCTCCCCCAGGAAAGAGCATGTTTATTTATTCATTTGCACCTTCTTGTTTTAAATTCCACAGACAATGTCTGAATGAGAGCATTGGTAGGAGGAAGGAATCCCCTAAGTAATACTTATGATACAATAGTGTGTGTGTGTGTGTGGCTATGATTGCATGTCACTGTATGGTGCGTGTGTGTTTTTTAAAGTGAAGTATTTATCACTGAAATGGGTGGTTGATGTAAGACCCAATTATTGATGACAATAGGCTCCATCCATCGGCCTGTGAGCGAATATAGGCTAGTGGTGTTCATATTGAGGTGGCATTCTGTGAATAGTGCTCCCCAGAGCGGTGTGCTCTCAGATTTACCCCTGCTTATTGTTCCTTGGTGGCACTGCTATCGACAGCACATCACTCAGTCAAGGCTGGAGAAATAACAGCATTGGCATTCTCCTAAAACATGTGGAAGTGCTCGACACTAAAAAATAATAGCCTCTTGGACCTTCAACTTTGATTTGTATTTACAACAGTCACTGTGGTGCCACTAAATAGTACTGCGCTCCAGGCATGTCACGCCTTTCAGGCTAATCATAACCACAGGATTACCTGTTTGTGATGTGTGCGGAAACATGCCATTGTTGTCTGTGTGTCTGAGCACGAAGGAATATGCACAAACATTCAGACACAAAGGTGTGTGTATGTGTGTGGAGCTGTTTTGTCTTGACTAATGAGGAGCAGCTGAATTGGCCTGCCTGGTGATTTGTACTGGCTGCTTAATGATGATGAGGCCTGATGGGATGCCAGGTTCGTGTGTTTGTCTGCAAACATCAACAATCTGTTCCAGACGATCTGCCAGACACCAGATCGGGAGAACAACATCAAATGACACAGCCATGTTGATTACATCATTAAAAAGTATTATCAAGGAGGTTTAGCAGCATGTAATTACCAGGGACAAGACTGAAATCATCAGAAAATTATGTGCAGCAAACACTCTTCAAAGGCTTGATGAAGCACAATGTTTTGTGTGTATACATCTTTAGGAGTAAAGTCAGTTTATAGATGATACTTGAAACAACTTGGAGAGTATTTCGGTTAAGAGTATTTAGCAGAGTCTGTGCTTGACATGATATTTACATCCTTCTTGTGTGGCCTCCTCATTTCCCCCCACTTCCTCTGTTCTTTTTATATCTTTGACTACTATGTTTTCTTCCTGCCACAGCCCGTCCCTTTTGGCCAGCAGTGCACATGGAGTCTAATAGGGTGCTTCTTACCTTGGGAATTAGCCTGTAAGACTCCAATGCTGTCATCAAACTGCATAGATTTGATGTTGAGTGATGCCAAGATGCATTCCTTATCCTGCAGTGAGGCATCTTCGATATTGTTCTGATTGGCTGACAGTATAACGCACATGTCGCAGAGGTTGATGTTGACAGCCCTTAAATCTGCCCGACTTAATGGTGTACCCTTCAGGGCGAGTAGAACAGAGAGAAAGCACAGAGACACAGAGAGAGAGAGAGAGAGAGAGAAAAAACACAGAAAGTAGACAGACATGGGGGAGAGAAAAACAAATTTAAGAAGCGAGTGGGGTGGAGCTTTGGGAAATTACTTAACAACTATTCGGGTTTTGAGGCGTTGACATTCCACTGATCTAACTGGGCACTGGAGAATCAGAGACATGGACTAATCTAAAGGCTAGCTTGTGCTGAGGGCTGTGTTTGGGATCCTCCTCTGATCATCTATCAAGCCGGGCCTAACAAGCTCTAAGGCAGAAGGCCATCTGTGATGGCTAATGCAGCTGCAGCTCACACACTCTGTTTTGGATATGCAGGATGTATCAGAGCTCTGAATGAGGGGGTTGACAGAGCTATCATACAGTGATCATTCAATTCAGTAAAGTGTGAACAAATCAAACAGACAACCTCTCTCTGGATTTCTATGCATGTAACTCAAAAAGTCTTCACTACAGATGGCTTAAAACACGCCTTCTCTTGCTGTTTTACTCACAGGTAAGATGGAAACCTTGGGGAAGTTGTGTAAAGTTTCCCACTCTCTCCGTAAGTAATCCAGCGAGCCCACAAAAACTATAGGTTTGAGTTCATGGTAATGGAAGTTGCTGGCTCTTAAAGGCATCACCAAGTTTCGCAGCCCCACTAAAGCGGACGTGACATCTCCAAATATACAGACCACCACATGGCCGCTCAGCACTGTCATGGAGGCTTCACTCCGTGTCTATGGGGAACATAAAGGGAGGGGAGTGAAAAGCAGAGAGAAAAACATGAGCAAAAACACAAGGACGGGGCGAAGAACAGAAGAAAAGAGACAGAAAAAGAGAAAACTGGCTAACAAAGTCCCATAAACTGTTATAAACCCTCAGTAAATAGTTTAACCATTGTTGAACTCTTAACTAAATGACATTTTTTAATTACTTCAGCATACCTGTAGGTAGAACACTTTACAGGTCAACAAAGGTTTCTTTAATTATTCCGTTTATAAGCAGTTTATTGACTAATCAACAATACAACTTGACTGGAAAAAAAATAAAACTGAGGTGTTTTTTTTTTTTTTCTCAAAGGGCAGTAGAGTCACTCAGTTGCTGAAAATGCAGTTTGTAAGATTTTAGACATGCCATATGTGAGACTGAGCTGTCATATGAATAAACAATCTCCTCTGTGAAGCTCAAGAACAATACAGCGTGTTGCTTTGAGGATGCGTCAGCTGTCATACTACCTTCATAAATGTTAGAATGCCAGTGGGAGTGTATGTTAAAGGACACTAAATGCTTCTATGATGGGAGTTTGAAACCTAAGACCTGTTTATTGGAGACATGAGACAGAACATGAAGGCACACAGGGGTCTCTGCTGCCTACTGTGGCCTTTTTACATCACATATACATTATTGGCAGAGGTGGCTAGTACTCAAGTACATTTACTCAGTTACATGTACCTGAATAATATTTTCCAAAAACATGTACTCCTGAGAGGAGTTGTTTTACAGAATACTTTTTACACTTACTCAATTACATTTATGGTGGGGAAATGTACTCAGATCATCAAACAACCACAAAATAAATAAGCAGTGAATTAACAAAAAGGGAACAAAATAAACATAACACAATCAACTGAATTAACAAATGTGATGAAAATGACCAATAAAACTGAACAAAAATCAACAACATTCACGGTAAAATGAGCAAAAATATTTTAAAAAATGAAGTGAATTAATAAGAATTTGCAATATGACCAAAAAATACACAGATAAGCAAAAAATAACTAGATGATCAAGTAAGTTGCTAAATATAATTCAAATAACCAATAAAACAACAAAAATCAACAAAATTCACAGCAAAATGTGCCAATAATAAAGAAAAAAATTAAGTAAATTAAAAAATATACATTTTAACCTGTAAAACTGAAAAACAACAACTAGAAAGAATTAGCATAATAATGAAGTAAATTGACCAAAATGTTCAAAATAACCAATAAAACTGATGAGCAAAAGAATGACTTAATAAAAATGCACCATATAGTAAAAAATACAACAAAGGAGAAAAAAATTGAAAAACATTCAAAGTTGATAAATATGATCAAAACAACCAATAAAACTGAACAAAATCAACAAAATGCACAGCAAAATGTGCAAAAATAAATAAAAAAACCCAATAAATTAAAAATGTACAATATAACCAACAAAACTGAAAAAGTTACTCTCTACTTCAGTAGTTTTACATCAATTTTTTTTACTTTTTATTAGTACTTCTCCTTCTACATGAGTCAGTAAAATTATGAAGTAAGAGTACTTGAGTACTGTTTCTGTGTAGTCTACATGCCTCTGATTATTGGTGATGGCTTGAACTAGTGTCACATAGTGTTTGGTGCGCAGATGTTGGTAAAGTAAACACAAACAGTACTCAAGTAAAAGTATTTATAATTTTAGTGACTGAAGTAGAAGTAGAAGTACTTAAAAACATAAGTACTTGAGTAAAAGTAAAACAAGTGTCCCATACAAAATGACTCAAGTAGCAAGTGTATTTCCTTGGTTATCCTGTTCATTTTGTTGCTTATTTTGTTGATTTCTGTTCAGTTTTGTGGACTATTATGTTCATTTTTTAAACTTACATTATTATTATTATTTTTTTTTACCACTGTTGTTGCTTAATTTTTCCATGTTGAATCATTTTGTTGCTTATTTTGCTCATTTTCCTTAACTTAATTATTTCGATCAGTACTGCTCACGTTGTTGCTTATTTTTTGCTCAAATTCTTGATTACGTTGATCACTTTTGCTAATTTACTTGATTGTGTTGTTTATTTTGTTCATTTGTGGCCGTTATTATGTTTTATTTTATAATTTACCTGGCTCTTTGGTTCGGTTTGGTTCATCTTGTAGTTTGGTTCCATTTTTGCTTATTTCGCTCATTTTTGTAAAGTTCTGATCATCTTGTTGCTTAGATTATTCATTTTGTTGATTAACTTTTAAACTATTTTGTTCATATGTTAAATTTAATTATCTTTTTTCTTTTTCTGACATTTTCACTCCTACTATTTGAACTGTGGCCAAATGAGCTGAGTCGAAGTGTAGGGTTAAAGAGTATTCTGTAAAACAATTACTCTCCGAAGCACATTTTGTTAATAAAGCTACTCAAGTACATGGAAAGGAGTAAATGTACCTGAGTACGACCCATCTCTACTGGTGTCTATGCTAAAAAAAAGACTGAGAAGGACATTACAGGTGCGTAGGATGAGTCTTTTTTTTCTCCAAATGCTTACAAACTGCCTCTTCAAAAGATCTGTGCAAACCCATGCATGGAGTGTTGTAAAGCACTTCACAGATCTTTGGTGGGTATATAAAAAAAAACATTTAACTCACCTTGTAACAACAGAGAGGCAGTGAGAGAAATGTCAGTAAATATTAGCATGTGACTGTATTACTACGATATGGACGGGGACTTTTGGCTCCTTCATATACTTACTGTAACTGTTTTGGCACATTGCTTTTTGTTCTGTTTTGTTTGTCATTGCATTTTCTCCAAACTCACCAGGATGACTTTCTCGATGTCTTTTGACGGGCACCAGTGAAACATCCCCGTCGAGTCATACCTCTTCACGTTCATGTCCATGTTCTCGATTTGCTCATTTCCAGGAATTAGAAGGGGGTCATGTCGACTGGGAAAGAAAAAAAATAAAAATAGAGAAAGAAAATACTATTAGTAGGTCAAATGTGACAGAGATTAAAGATAAACAAACAGTAGAGAAATGAGTCAACAAAGTGACAAAAGTGAACAAGATCATCAAGTAAAATTACAACAATGGACACATCTAACCTGCAAACTTGAACTAAATCAACTACATTAAAAAATGAGCAAAGTAAGCAATAGAATGAGCAAAAATAAAGAAAAAAAATCAACAAAATAACCAGCAAAATGGACAAGATTGTTAAAAAATTATCTGGTAGATTAAAAAAAGGGAAAAAATAAGCAAAAACCAACATAACAATCAAATAAATAACCAAAAGTGAGCAATATAACCAACAAACCTGAACAAATAATAAATTCTGCAACCAAATCAGCAAAAATGAACCAAATAATCAAGTAAATGAAGAGAATAAGCAACAGAATTAGCAAAAATCAACCAAAACTTCGAGCACATATGCAAAAACATGCCAAAAACAATAAAACCAGCACTGAATAAAATAAGCAAACGTGAACAGTAGAACAAAAAGCAACAAAAATGATCAAAATAATCAAGTAAATTAAAAAATGAGCAAAATAAGCAAAAATGAACCAATTATTTATTTATTTTTTTAATTTATCCTTTATTTAACCAGGTAAGTCAGTTGAGAACCATTTCTCATTTACAATGACGACCTGGGCCAGAGGCTCATATAGCGACAGACAACCATTCATACCTAGAGGCAATTTAGAGTGACCAATTAACCTAGTATCAAATAATCAAGTACATAAACAATAATAAACAAAATAAGCAAAAATAAAGATAACAATCAAGTAAAATAACAAAATAACAAAAGTGAGCTATAAAAAAGCAACAAAATATGCAACAAAATGAACAAAATTTTAAAGTAAAGTAACAAAAATGAACAAAGTTACCAACAAAACTGAGCAAAAATAAACTAAACGAGTAACGAATTTGCAATAACAGTAAATGTATTTTTCATTAATATAGTTCTGGATGTGATACTGTATTAATGACAGGCAATGTGTACTTTACTGTGTTATTAACTGAAAGATAAATAACCTCTTTGAATTTAATATACAGTATAATGTTACTCACAACTTGTTTGTTTGTAAGATACTTTTTTACTTACAGTATACTTGTATGAGTACTTCTACTTCTACTTGAGTCATAAAAATGACAAGTAACACTATATTTACTTGTTTCTGTTTCCTCTAGCCATCACTGCTAATAATGTCCTCCCTGTGCCGAAAGTTTTAAACTTTGTGTTATGCTACATAGGTTCCACAACTTCTCCACCATTCCTTCTGTTACTTCTTGTGCTTGACGTCAAGTCATCAGAAAACTCAAAGACCCTGTTGGCAGCGGCAGTGCAGAGGAGAACAGCAAGACTTGAGTGCTACTGACGGAATGACATGACAACACAAGACCAATTACCAGCTTTTACCCTCTCTTCCAGTTCTTGACGCCATGAGGCACAAATAGTAAAAGCTCCAACAGGCTCACACTTTAAATATTTCAGGAATTTGCCCAATCACATTTGCTTTCCCAACTCATGGCCATTAATGTTTCAACAGCATGTCACAACTAAACAGGCTAATCCACAGCAGTGGGCTGCTGAGTTTTATCCGGTGTAACACTGACCATGAAAGGGTTCCTGTCAGTCCTGTTATAGTAGCTTTCCTGCTCCTGCACTTATTCTACAAGACGTGTTCTCACAGTTCGTCTAAAGGCGTCCTGCAATATTTCATGCAGAACTCCCAGTGACAGAAATTTACTCCCATTTTTATCCAAACAACACCCATTACAAGAACTACAATGCAATTTATTTACACTTCAAGAAGAAGAATAAAATCCTAGGATAAGGCAGGGAATGCAATACAAAATCCTAAAAACTGGGAAGTGCAGAGACAGACATTTGAGTAATATGGGAGAAAACATCTCAAGAATTTGACATACATCTCTCTCAGTATCACTCTCTCTATCCTCTATCAACACTGTCATTCACTGACAAGGCTTTGATGTTTCGCTTCCTTCAGCCCGCATTTCGGTTGCATGCCATCGCTGGAAAAGTAAAAGTTAAAAAAGCTGTCAATTAGCCACTCTCTCACTCTACCTCTCTTTCCTCCTCTTCCTTCTATCAGTTAGTGCAGGTGATAATAACACTGACAGCATTTAGTGTTTTTACACTCAGCCTGAATCTTTCATCCAGAGCTGCGTGTTGCGCCAATCAACTCCACGGAGCCCGCGTCACTTCAATCTGCTCAGCTCAGCTCGCCTCCACACAGGCGCTGACTGGCGCATGCAGGCGGGCTGCCGCTCCACCTCTCTCTGCCAAGACAGCTATCTTTCACAGAGCTGTCAGCGATGTGACTGGCAGCCTGTCACTGGCTCCACACACCTCCCCCCTCCTCCTCCTCGTCCTCCTCCTGCTTCTCGCTTCTCTCTGCCTCAGGTTGAACCTACCACGAGGCTCGAGGGGAGCAGACATGACGTGTGCGCCACAGTGCCACGCCCAGGGGATATCAGCTGCAGATGATGCTGTGACATCTTCTGCGATTGGACGTGTGTTGTCAGTTGTGACCCGTCAAAAAGGTTTGTGGAGATGGTGTTGACGCCGCAGTGGCAATGCAGCTTGTTAGCAGTGACACATCTTATTAGCTGCTGGAAAACTGGTAATGTAGCTACACAAACAGGAGGTCAGGATGCACGCTTTAAAAATCTCCCCACCTTGCTTAGAATCTTCCTGATCTGAGATGATGAAAAACACGCACAATGGCAAATTTGTACATATTTTTACATTTGAGACTAGATCAATAACATTTCAACCATTGATGACTAAGACGAGCTTCTAAGTGATACAGAAAGAGATATTTTTAGTGGTGGGTAAAAACAGTTTAGGAATTGTTATATTATATGAAGCACAGGTGTAGGGGAATTTAGGTATTCTACGCCAGTAAACCAGTTTAAATATTGGGTTGTAAAAGCAGTAATATGCAAACTTTTTACTTTTTATGTATGCAAAGCTCTGCTTTACATAAATCATAGTCCTGTTCATTTTTGGGCTCATTTTTGTTTATTGTTAGATCATTTTAATAATTGTCCTACTCATTGTTAGTCTTTGTGTTTATTGTTTTGTTGATTTTAATAATTGTTTTACTCACTTTGAGTCTTTGTATTTATTATCTTGTTCATTTTTGTTGATTTTAATAATAATTGTTTACATTTTTAGTCTTTGCTTTTATTCTTTTGTTCCATTTTGGTCATTTCCATAATTACTTTGTTCATTTTTGTTCATTTTAATAATTATTTTGCTCATTTTTAGTCATTGTGTTTATTATTTTGCTTCGTTCTCTACCTCTTTCTTTATCTCCTTTTTTAACTCCTTCCCTACCTCCTCTCTAAATCTCTTCCTTTCCTCTCTCTCTCCCATCATCTCCCTCTCTCCTTCCCTCTCTCCCTCGACATCTTCTTTCTCCATCTTCCATTTCTCTCTCCATCTCTCACCTTCTCTCTAGTCGCCTCTTTTTCTCTGGCCCTCTCTACCTCCCCTTTCCTATTTTTTAATTTTGCCATACTGTGATACTAACTTGCTTCTTCCCTGTAGTGTTGTGCTTCCTCCCTCTGCCCGAGGTCTCTAGGTCTCTTGATGTCCTTGCTGTGTGTTTGCTGACTGTGAACTGGTTCAGTGTCTGTGTTGTTTGTTGTTCTAGCTCTACTCTTTTGTCTCTCCTCTGTCCACTAACCCCAACCGGTTGAGGCAGATGGCCACCTACCCTGAGCCGCTGGTTCTGCTGGAGATCTTGCTGCTAAATGCTAATGGTTCATACGCTGTGAGTGTATTGCTAGGCCTTGTGTCATAGTCAAGATGTCAATGAGCTTTAACTTGTTGAGTGACTACGTAACTGCATCAGTCTTCACATGGAAATCCAAAACTACATGCAACTATTCATACTGGAAGAAAATCCCTGGTTCACTATGGACTTTTTTAAACTCATGTAAAACATGGAAAGGTCATGGATTGTGGTGATTTTACATTGTACCAGAAAGAAAAGGAAAACAACAACTGAATGTACAACACAAGCTGCGAATCAGCACAAAATATAAATCTACACCCAGGCATTTTTCGTCTTCGTCGGCCATGAGGTAATCTGTACATCTCTGCAACCTGAAAAACTCTTCGTTTTTACACTGAATTAATTACAGTACACTTTTTGCTGAGTGAAATACAGTATTTCATCAGATGTGCTTTTATATAGGACAAATATTACCCTTGCATGTCTCACTCTTGTCTCACTCCCCATCTCTTTCTTCCTCTACACCCCCCCCCCCCGACCCCCCTCAGTATATATTTCAAACAGAGTTGAGTTATTCCAGTGTATCACTCTGCAGTCACAAGCCGGGGATGGGCGTGCTCCCCCAATCCCTCTCTGCCAGACTATGAAGGCAGCCTCTTGCTTTGAAAATTTTCCCCATCATGCAAACTGACAAAGGCATGCTTTTCAAAAGCCCACAGCCAATCTGTTGATCATTATTTATTTACAAAGGCCTTCAGGCTGCAAGTCCTGTAAAAACCATACTTGATACGTATGCTCGCTCTCTTCTTGCTCTCTACTGTGTTTCCCCCTCCTTGCTTGTAGAATAAAGTATCCCTAAGGCTACCTCAAACAATCACTTTTCATTGTGCATAAAATCCACCTTGTAAAGCACGACTGTTTAATATATATGGTGTTATATGTTGATGGGGGCAGCTGTGAAGGGGGGGCTGTGGACTGTGATGGGTAATTTGATGTTTTGCTGAGGGCTAAGATTTAGAAAAAAAAAATATCTACACCTATAACAGAGGACCTGTCATCCCAGTACCCAAGAGCCAGCAGAATACAGAAGCACCCCTTAAGCAGAGAAAACTTTGACACCGCTTTGAAGCATTTTCAAAACTGAGTAAATAACTCGCTAGAATTATTATCACCGCGAGATCAAAGCAAGGGTGCATATATTACATGGCAAACGGGGACCATCTCCTAAGCAAGAAAGGAAAAGAAGAAAAGGTTTTGTGCTTTAAGTTAGGCAAACTAAACAGCCTTTTAAACATGCACTTAGCTGGAAAAGTGCCAATGTCTAGTTGTTTTTGTAACAGTTTTCTCCCTCTGAGCAAGGGCATCTAAAATGATGCTCTGTTGCGGAGCAGCAGACTGAAGGGTACGACTCTGTGTTGGGCTAATGGTTTGGCAAGTGTGAAGGCTTATTAAATGCTTGTTTTGTGGAGAACTGAGGGGGAGGCAGACAACTATACTGGACAAAATCACATAGGCATGCCAGTGCAGTAGGAGGAAAGCTGCCTAAGGGGAGCGAGCAGGACGAACATACAATACAAAAACTCTACTTGAATGTAAAACCCATATAGTATAAAATAAGTAAATTATTGTCTTTTGTGGTCAATGTTTGTGTGAGAGAGTAGTACTTGTTTGTAAAATCTTTCTGAAATTATATACTGAGATAATGCAAAATAAAGTGAAACTGTAAATAAAATGCTGTTTTGGTTCATATTAATGAACATTATACTCATTTTTAGTCATCATGTTTATTATTTTGCTCCTTTTTGGTCATTGCCATAATTATTTTCAATCAATCAATCAATCAAACTTTATTTATATAGCACCAATCATAATCGCCGATTATCCCTAGGCGCTTTACAATTCAAGGCCGAAATCTTATGACTATACATAAGATTTTGTTCATTCTGTTCATTTTAATAAATATTGTTCTCATTTTTTGTCATTTCCTTGATTATTTTGTTTGTTTTTGATCATTTTAAGAAATATTTTAGTCATTTTAGTCATTGCATTTATTATTTTGTTCCTTTTTGGTCATTTTAATAATTATATTACTCATTTTTATTCATTGTGCATTTTTGAAAATTATTTTCTTCCACTTTGTTCATTTCCTTGACTATTTTGTTCATTTTCTGTTCATGTTATTGACTATTTTGTTTGTTCACTTATACTTAATTGTTGCTTAGTTCAGTCATTTTTTATTCCCTTCACAATCTAATGAACAACAAAAACAATTCTCCAGATCGCAGAAAATATAGTGTATGGCATTCAAAATTTCTAAAAATCCATATTTATTTTTGAGTTCTATTTAAGACTTCTGTAAGAGCCAAAAATCTGTTTTTACCTCACTGTCAAATTCTAATGTAAAGGTTGTTTAGCTTGTCAACAAAGGTAAATATTTTTCTAACAAAATAATTTTAATTACAGGATTTTAAAGGAACTTTTTAACACACGTCACTAGAATGTGTCTATTAAAATTCAACTCAAAACATCACAAAAATCCATCATTCTCTGTAGCATTAAATAAAAAATAGCTCCTATTGACCACACCTTTTTGCTGTCTGTGCCATGGATTCTACTGTCTGGCCCCTTACCCAACGAAGTCAGGATGGTTCTGATGGGTCTAGTGGCCCTGCAAGACTACCCGTGGACAGTGACTATGTAACATCACAAATATCTAGGAATTGAAAGAGGTTTTTTTCCAGACCAGTCATCTGAAAGGGGGATGTGTTTTTCCTCCTTTGAGTAAAAATTCTAATACTTTAGCATCATTTTCAGAGATTCCAGACCTGTATTATAATACGAAAAGACATGAAACCCTATTTTTCACAGTATGTCTCCTTTATAATGTATGCCACTGTTACTGGTCTCATCACATCATCGCAAAGAAGATGATCATGAAGCTCATTGTTGTTAAGAGTCAGGCAGCTTATTATGAGTGTTCCTGTCCTGTTAGATGTTCATCGCCAGGCCTTCATCCCGCTGTCCCAATGCACTGAGCTCGACCTCCCTGTACTCTCCGAGCTGCCGCGGTTCCATCCCAGCCTCGCAGCCAGACAGGCGCAAAAAATCTACTCCTTTTATCTTTCAAAATCAATTAACAGCAGTTTAATTCCACGGGACAGGATAAAAGGAAGGTAATATTTGAATTCATATTTGATTGCGATGATACATCTCACATATGGCCTTAAGTACCAGAAACAGTACTCAAAGGGGTTCCCACAATAGACGAGTAGCCTGAGGGCAAAGTAACCATGCAGGTCCCTCTGATTGGTTGCTGGTGTCATTAGTGCCAGCATTGTTTAAGGAGTACATGTGGACCAGACCGGAGGAGGTGACAGCTGGGACTTTAAAGCCAGAGGAGTTTTCAAACGGCTTCTCACAGCCTCTTTTCATGACAGAAATATTATTTCAGCTCTGTCATTAACAGCTGACAGCATGCCATCCTAAACAGCCAGAGCCTAACAGGGCACTTCTCCTCTCTTTCAGACTTTTTTACCTCCCTCTTCTGCCACCTCTAATTTGCCCCCTCCCATCCATCTACACTCCCACCATCCGTCTCTGAAGTATCTCTCACACACATCCCTCCATCCCTCCCTCCCTGTCTCCCTCGCCCGTCCCCGAATCTCACTTCCTCTCACTCCCTATTTGAAGGCTGCGAGGAGAGGAAAATTAGTGTCTTACCTCATCATTTTGGGCGAGCAGTTGGGTGAGTTTCGCATCCCTCCATTGCGCTGCTTTTTTTTGGGTGACAGAGTTGATGGATGCTCATCTTCGACTGCAAACACATGCAGAGAATGTCAGAATAGAGACAGATGGTTGGCAAAATGTACTGGACCTGACATGAAAAAGGCAACAATCAATCAATCATTGCAAACAAAAACTGAACAAAAAAAAAGAAACTTAATAATTCAGTGTCAAAGTGTGAAAATATAGAGAAAGCATTAGTAAAAGACAAATGTAAATCTGAAAAAGGCAGGAGAAAACCACGGAGAAAAACCAATTTACGACCTAAAACTGTCACAGAGGACTCACATCCCCAAACCCCCAGATTTAGGTTCTTCTAAGTTGCACTTTTACGGGTCCTTCAATAAAACACTTCCACATCTTTTCGGTTCCCCTGACATATTCTTCTGCAGCTGGTTGGACCTCTAGCAGTCTGCATCAGAGTGATCATGCTTGCCTGTACCATTAATTGCCATGTGATGGTACAGACTGTCATTGTCAGTGTGGCACGGGCAAAAGCAATGACAATGAGATAAATAAAGGTTATGGAAATGGATTTTGAATGTGTTTATTTTTTTTAAACTGAAGACTCTATCTGATTCCCACCTCATCATTCCAGGTCTAATAAGAAAAATGCTAATGGCTCTTCTACAGGTCTACCTCCATGCCAAGAAAACACTTCTCACGCATAACACAACATTGAAGACCGTGTTAAAAGAGCAACATTAGTGGGCTGTGAATATTAAAAGGAGCTAGTAAATTCATATCCAGTAGGAGAAGGTCAAGACTAGTGCTGAACGTTTAAGTGACACAAATAATTTACAAAACCTTGTGAAAAGTACAACTGATTCTTTTATTGTTTGCAGGATGCTGAGATATAGAAACTGAGTTTTTAAAGATGAACTTCAACTTAAGTTTCCTGTCAACTATGCTTTGTTTTGAAGTGAAATGGAAGAAAAAATATTCTTCAAACTTAGCTCCAGTCCTAGACAAAGAGGACAAGAGAGAGAGAAAGAGTGAGCAGCCAGAGTGAGGCCAGGCCCAGTGTCTGAAGATTTCACACAAACTAACAGCAGTCTGATCTTCACTACTGTCTGTGAGTTTGAAGAGCTTTTAGACAGGCACCCAGATCCTCTTCCCCACTCTGCACTCTCCTGGTGCAAATGCCAAGAGCACCGTCACTTCAAACCCATATTAGTCCTTTGGTTAGAAATCAATAACACAGCATGATATTAGTGTAAATCAATGTGCACACTGCAAGCCGTGAGTATTCCGAGCATGTGGAATTTCATTATTGTCTGAGCACCTATTCTGGGCTGTCACCTAATTCTGCTAATAAAAGATAAGAAATATGACTTTGCCTTCTAATAAAATGTCATTCTCTGACATTTCCTTTATGCAATTGGGCATTCAGAATCGTTAATATCACAAGCACTTTCCACTTTACAAACAATTCTCCATGTAATGTACTTTGAAAATACCACATCAGAAAATATGCATTTCTAACCATATTGTTTGACAGGGCCATTCTAACTTCAGCTTAATTTGTCAACAGTAAAAATATAAAGCGTCTCACTTAAACCACCAGCGATACAATTAAGTCTTTCAGCCTTGGATGTGATTACAAAGCTAAACTTTAGTTTTCAGTGCCGGAGTACTTTTTTGATAAGAGTACCTGTAAGTTTGTCTTGGGTTGAAATCAGCACTTTTAGCACTCTTCAGTTTAGAAGTCACCCTGACAGTAGCAGCATTGCACTAGCAGGGAAATCAGTGCAGAAGCAGCAGGGGCAACAACAGCAGTAGCTCCAGCAGAGTGAAGCATCATGCAGCAAATAACACAAAATGGTAGGACAGGACAGGTGGGTTACTGACTGATGCATCCCGCTATGGGGGCAACCTACAGTGCCTACTGTGACTGAGCAGCATGGCATTACTGGGGTGGTAGCGGTATTTCACCGGCAGACTGCGGGCACGGTTCAGCCGACTCTCAGCCAAGGATCTGGCCAGTGTTTCTCCTGGGTTTGAGAGACTGAGGCGCAGTTGCAAAGGGTCAGCCCCAAGGCCTGGCCCCACGGGGAGCAGGCTTCCTTTACGGTTATTAACAAGAGGGATGTCGGATGTGCCCAGAGGGTCCTGGCTGGGAGGCAGGGTGCTGGGAAGGAATGCATTTGAGGTGATGGAGGTAGAGGTGCAGCCAGTGGTTTTAATCGATCGGTTTTGAAAAGATGGTCTAACTTCATCCATTACTGTCAAACAATGGAGAATGACAATGTGTGAGGCCCCTCTTCTTCAAAAATTAACTTTTGCTTTAGCAGATTTAATTGTTTAATGATTTCTGAGTTAATGATATTTAACCAAATAATTTTACTTACGTATGTTTACAGATAAATAAAACAGGTGCATTAAATCAGGAAAAAGACAAGATAGTCATTTAAATGCATTAAAATGTATAAAAAATAAAATTGAATTGTCCTTCTAGGCACTTTACTTCAGTGTTAATTAGGTAATCAGGTTTACAAAAATATTTAACATCCTTCATTTTTATTTAACGTCCACTCTCTGATGTGGCAAATGCTTTCAAATGATGTGTTCACAACAGCCTTTACTTTGTTCTGTGACAAAATTATAATTGATTATCGGGTTCCTAGTGTCCTCAGTTCACATTCCAGTTTTAGAACAAAATAATTACACATTAATTTCATTTGGCAAATATACAACTATTGTTTCTATTTTATAATAGTATTGTTTATTAAAATACATACAGTTAGTACAGAAAGGTAATTCTTAAGAAATGTATTCACTTATGTACAAACGACTTAATATTATAGTTATAATATTACATTCTGGTTACTTTGGCAATAATCACATATTTTAAATGATTTATCTTGCAGCATTTAATATGGCAATAAAGAATCTACATGTAGACATCCATGCACTCTGAGTGGCAGCCAAACATTTCCACTTTACGCACACAGACACAAACACACATATATCATATCCTGGTGCAGACTGAGCCCTTATGTTTGCACGTATTGGGGGGTCATGGCACGGTGCAGAGAGATGAGCAAACTATCTGGTTGTAGAGTTGACTGGGAGAGGCAGAGCCTTTCCCCTCCCTGTGGAAGGAAGGGTGGTCGTTGGTTGTTTGGTACAGGGAGCATGCTTGGGTGGCCCCGGGCAATAAACAGACGTTTATCCCAGCCGTCAGCTGCCTCCTTGATTTACGGGGCGCCACCGATAGCTCCTGGATTCATCTGGCCCTTGTCAAACACGTGCAGCGTTAGAGAATGCTCACCCACCCTGGCAGGTCCACTGTGCATTCTGAACAACCCAGACGGCAACTGTCCCTTCCTGAAACGCTAATCACATGATGGTACTGTCCTGCATGCAAGTGTTCTCAGATAGCTGTGACCCAATGGAAACTGGATGATGGGCAGAGGAAGAGCGTCTCAAAGTGTTCATTTCTGCATGTGAGCTCAGCTGGCTTTGGCTGCACAGTCTTTGCTGCATGAGAAAGCTTTGCCCCTCATCTGCATTGCAACTGCATGAAATAGCTTTTTAGGCCATGCATTCCTGTGGTCTTATATGATTTAAATATAAAAATCTGTTGTAAATCCCAAAGAGGCAGATGAAACAAAAAGAAAAGTCTCATGTTCAGTGCTTAAGAAGAAGAAATAAATAAAGGATATACATGTATTCTAAATATAACAAATACCATTTGAAAAATAAAGATAATTCTTAATCAGTACATTATAATGTGCTGAAGAATGATTTGCCAAAGATTTACCTAAATTGCAATCAGCTTTGAATCGAACGCCAGTCTCTTTTTGACTTCCACTGTTCCCTGGTGTTGTAGCGCCATCTGCTGCTACATGCAGCACAATACAAAAAGAATATTTCATGGAACTACAAGGTGTTATCAAACACAAAATTATCTCTTTGCAAGTGCTCTAAATACCAGGAGTTTCAAATGTGCAATTTCAGTATATTAAGTTAAAATTGGTTTATGAAAATTAAACAGTTAAACATTTAATTTAAGAAAACTGAAGTTATGTTGACATTTACCTCTGTCTTAAATATAACAATATCTGTAGTACTGAATATTCTACATGTATAAGGCACACCAAAGCAAATACTAAAGCAGAGCATCATTGCTAATCATACATGACATAGTGAGGTGGCTAGAGTCTAAACACAGCTGGAGCAGAATGGAGAAGGACAGAGAAACACACTTACGTGATCTGACAAATCCATTATACTTATATTTGGCTGAGGAGAATGCAAAGACAAGTGGCAGGTCACACAGAGGGAGAAAGGATGCAATGAAACAGACACATTAGGAAACAGAGACATCAAAACAAGTGCGGGGGATGGAAAATAAAGATGAAACCATGATGAAGAACGGAAGATGAATGGTATAAAGGCACAAATGTGGACTAAATAATGAAAATAATGGAGAAGCTTTGTGGTGATCACACAATAACATCATGGCATAAAAAGGCAGGTAGGCAAATAAAAAAACTGTTCACTCACTGAATGAGAGAGTGAGTGCTTTTAGGACAGTTTGGAAAAGTGAGATTTAATGACAGTCTAATGGGTCATTTTATTAGTAGTGAAAGACGGTAATTTTAGCTTGTATTGTTTCATTTAGTAATTTAATTTTCTTTTCCAATTAGAACATAATTATTTTTGACTTTTTATGGTTTCATCTAAATGTGGTGAATATTGTGAGGTGTGCAGACAGAGTAATTGAAGTCACCATGACAAACAATGACACCAGCTACATTCTGCATGTAGACATCCACAACACAGACAGCAGACCACTACTACTCAAAACTGCTTTGCAAACAGAGCACAGATGCAAAAAACTTCCTATCTTTACATGCAGCGCAAAACTCGCAATTACATTATTACAAAATGGGAGTTTTGCCAAGGTCTCCACCTATGGCAAGACTCGAAATTAGGAATTAATTGAGACTTACAGAATATGACCTTGACTGGGGTGATAATGAAGCATGATACTAACAGACATACTGGTACTAGAACTGAGCTTTGAGCTGTTGATACTCCCCATTCTTTTCCACAGTCTCTTCCAGCAGTAAAGGTCACACTGAGGGCCCAGGGCTGGCCTATGACACAGATCCTCAAACAGGGACCCACAGTGGCCCTGGCATCTGTCTCTAGCAATCTGCCTGCACTGCAGAGGCGGCAGACTAACTGGCTAGCATCTGGGACGTAGCGAGGCAGTGTAGGACAAAGGGTAGGGAGGGGGAACCAAGCCTGCCTGGTGGACAGGAGCTGTCAGGGCAAGTTTGGTGATGGACCAGCAGGGCTGGGAACATGAAAATGCAAACATAATTTCCGTGTCAAGATAGATAAGGTTCCCAGCAATGAGATGCAGATGCACGCACATGCAAAGACACAGAAATACAAAGTGCATGTTGTTACACACATGAGATGTGCACATGCACCCCTACACAGCCCAGAAGGTCATGGACTAGCTTTGGCCAAAAAACAAACGCATCTCCTGAACCCTGGGTCATCAACACTGGTCCACAGCCCTGCTTAATAGAAACCCCAGAATGTCCACTACATAGGCCCAGTGACGTAGTGATTATGACTAAGTGAAGCCCACTTAGATGATGGCCTGGTCACAGAAAAGTCTGCATATGTACTGTACCTAATACCTTTTTACTTGGGGGAAATTTACAATCTTATGTTGGAAAGTAATACTGTGCATCCTTGGTGATTTATGTATGATTTGTTCTATTTTTTTTTATAAATCACTTATAATCAAATGTCAGCATAAAGTTCAACTTAAAAAAAAATTCTACAAATGAAAATGAATAGCAAATACTCCAAGCATACCTACATGCATGTCACTCTTAATAGTCCTTTAAAACTAATTAAAAATGGAACCTACAATACCCATGTCATCAATGTGTGGATTTGGTCTAATTTCTAATTGTATAAAAACCTTTACTTTCTTAGGTTTTGTTTTTTTCTTATTGGCACTAGTGAAATCTAGTCTGTTAAAAGCTGTAAGAATAGTATAATATGCATCTCTGGAAAAAAAAAAGAAACCACTGCAACATTTTTATGAAATCATCTACAGTATATGTATGACATCCATTCCATTCCAGTGTCTATTGAATTCTACACTGAACTCTGAATTATTTAATAAGGAAAATAAGTGAATCAGGGTTATTCCACTACATACTGATTTCTGAACTCTTCCTAAATTAAAGCATTAGTATTATGTTGTTTAATAAATGAATATGAACTTGTTTTCTTTGCATTAATGGAGGTCTGGAAGCACTGCATCTTTTTTATTTTGACCATTTGCAATGTTCTGCAAATGAAGGCACTAAATGACAATATTAGTACAGTGGTGCCTCGGATAACGACGACAATCCGTTCCGGCGTCACGGCCTTTATCCGAATCAGTTGTTGTCCGAT
>JAQQAE010003476.1:0-20156 GCA_029823295.1 Pseudamia nigra | reverse complement strand
ATTGATACTTGGGAGACACCGAGCACAAAATACAAGCAGAGCACAGAGTTAGCATTGGTGGCTAAACTAACTAACCTGGTCCATTGTCTGCAAACACAAGACAACAGTGTTACTTTCAAAATACTCTGTTTGTTCATGGTGAGTTTATCACCGTCAGGATAAGTAACGTTAAAGATGCTTTAGCTTAAGTCAAAAACACTCACCATTATCAGGTTCTGAGTCAGTTTCCTTTAGATTGAACCACTTCTAATCGTGTCTTGCTGCTCCTTCCAGCTCCCTCTGAATTCTGTCTCAGTCACCAGACACAAATGTCTGTACCTCGTCGTTGGACACGGTGTGGATTTTCACGTTGCTATTGTCGATTAATACAAGTAGAGATGATACAAAGGTACGGTCGCTCTTGCTTGGTTTTTAAAAATGGCGCAGTTCCTTGTGTCGGAGTCTGTCTCCAGAGGTGTCCAGTGACGCCACACCCTAGCCAATCAGAGGCCTGCAGTCTGCGTACGTCACGTTCTCTATTCGACTCAGCTCCCTTGGAACCCCAGCCGAGCAGGTACTAAAAATGTACCTGGTACCAGGTACTATGACCTAATGGAAACGCTCCCAAAGTGAGCCGAGTTGGGCCGAGTCGAGCCAAGTAGGTATTAGTGGAAAAGGGGCATAAGCTAGTGGTTAGCATTAGCTGTAGCTTTGCCACCATTTGTCCAAATATGGTTACATCCTGTTGTTGGCTCCTGAATGTCTTCCAGGAAGTGGCAACCTGATTGGCCTTAAAATGTCCTTTCTGAACCCAGTGGGTGATGTGACGGTCACTTTGTCCACTAATGCCGCTTTTCTCTGTTTCACTTGTTTTCCATTACAACTGAGTACCACCTTAATGTGGGCTGAGTCCTCATAAGGCTGGCGCACACCGTGGGATTTTAGGAAAATGAAAACATGAAGATATAGTTCACTGACTGTTTTGGCTGCAAATGCAAGCAAATTCAGCGTACTCTGCATTCTGACGTCGGCAAGCAATTGTGCCATAGGACACGGCCTAAGTGATCAGACATCCCATTCCATATCTTTCAATCAATACTAGGCCGAAATACAATGCTTTTTCCACCTCTGCAGGTTTCAAGTCTCGTTTCTCATTCATTTGAAGCAACACCCAACACATCTGCTCTCTCTCTCTCTCTCTCTCTCTCTCTCTCTCATTATGCATTATGTGCCTGGCTGTTCACGCGTCAATGTTTAAACTTTTTAGCCAAATCATTATTTTTGCTTTCTTCTTGACTTCGCTGCTATTAACTGCTACTGCTCGTTCTCAACACATGTCCAGCGACTCCCCTCCAGGCCCAATCAGTGGCTTGCAGTCTGGTAACGTCACATTTTCTACTTGACTCAGCTCGCTTGAAACCCCGGCCAAGTAGGTACTAAAAAGTAGCTGGTACCAAGTACTATCACCTAAAAAGGAAAAGACCCCAAACCGAGCAGAGTCGAGTAGAGTAGAGCTGAGTAGGTACTAGTGGAAAAGCCCCCCATATTTTTGGAAATTTTCTTCATTATTATCCACCAAAAAGTGTTGTATCAGGTTTGAAGACAGGTGGGGTGACACCTTTTAGATGAATTTGGCCGCCTTCTTCTGCAGATACCATGCAATCATGTCTGGTGTTCATTGTTCTTCGTTTTGCTGATTATGTTCTTAATTTTCTAGACATTTTATTTGGCTTTCTTTGTTTTTCACATTCATTTTCATTCAGTTTGCCTATTTTTTGTTTATTGTGTTGATTGCCTTATACATTTTTATTCAGTTTGTTGAAGCTACAAACCTTATTAGCTTATTATGAACTTTGTTCATTTAGTATTGATTTTATTGGTTATTATTCATTTACGGTTTATTTTAGTTTTTTTTTAATATTTAGCTTTTTTTGTAAGTTTTTTGTTGATGTTTTTTGTTCATTTTTATTCATTACACCTACTGTTTGTTAGTTTTTGTTCTCATACTGTTGAGTTTTATTCATTTAGTTGATTATTTTGTTCAGTTTTATCCATTTGTTTGATCTTTTTATTCATTTTTTTCACTTGTATTTTTCTGTTTATTTTCTTTATTGAGGTTATTTGTTTAAGTTGGCAGCTTTGATGATATTTTGCTTGGTTTTGTTGATTTTTTTTGTCATTTTCATTCAATTTGGTTATGTTTTATTCATTTTCATTTTTTGTTCATTATTTTCTTTGGTTGTATCCGTTTATTTGACCTTTATAAACTTTTTCTCAATTTTTACAATGTTTTTATTATATTGTTCAGTATTTTGAACAGATTTGTTCATTTTTTTGATTATTTTCTGCATTTCTGTTTATTTTCTTGATTACTTCGGTCAGTTTTTTTGCTTATTTTGTCGTTTATTTTGTTCATTTAGTACCGATTTTGTTAACCTTTACTTAGAGTTGTATTAAGCAGTGTCCAGCAACTTTATTCTTCTATCCTTTAATTTTTTTTACCTATGAAGAGTAGGACAAAATCATAGTCGGTAGATAAAGTTTGGGTTTCAAGGAGGCATGAACTTGTATGTACATTTTGGGATCCACTGGTGTAGCACATGAAACATACTGTTAATGTTGACAGTTTTGCCATGGCTTTTCCCCAGTTTTCCTGAATATATGCCTTTTTTACTTATTTATTTTGTACACTGGTTCATAAGAAATAAGCTTGATAAAATTCTGATGATGCAGTCCACATGAGAGGAGGCTCAGTGTTTTTTTTAACCCAGTCATGATCCATTTTTCATGAATCTTCCTCTACCTGATCTGCCTGTGTGAACATTTTGTATCTGCAGCGGCCGAGTGGCACACATGTACTATAGCGTACGTCTGGTTGAGTATGTCTGGTACACTGAGGCATTCTCTTAGAGGATGGTGCTTTGAATAATTTATGAAACAAATGAGTTCGCCAGGAGATGCAGGTGTTCATCTGAGGACATGCGAGGGCTGTTCCACTGCCTCAGGTTACATCACTAACACCAACACCTACAATCATAGCATATGAACCACGGGATCAGAGAATACAACCCCACTTCACACAGGCTGCATTTACATGCACGCAATATTGAGATTTGTTCCAAAAAAGACAAAATTCCAAATGCCCCTATAGTCTATGAGCAATGGAAATGAATCCTCCACTATTATTCCTCTTCACCTGCAGCCCTTCATACCAATTCTAAACATTCCATCAAACCCCGTCGTGAAAAAGTCACGTTTTACTGTAGATATTTGTTCATATCGTATACCCTGCTGATATCTGGACTGTTATACTGTTTTGAAGTAGGCACACTTCCCCTCCGATCAGAACTGTGGACTTCAGAGTGTGCATCTGTACCAGAGAGGATCTTTGTCTCGACCACAGCTGACCTGAACCTACTGTTGAGACACATGTTTAAAATATGCTGTATACATGTCCACATGACCAGAATAATACCTACTGACATGTCATATTCGGAAAATGCTCCATTTAGGAAAAGACCTAACGCGTGGGTCAGCATCGTGGTTTCTTGTGTGTCCAGCTTCATAGGTTGATTGTTGAAATTTAATTTGTTGTTTCTGGAGGCCATCATATTTTTTGTAGGAAAGCATTTGTTTTTTTTTTTGTTTCTCAAACAAATGTTTGGGCCTGAGAACAGTTTTTCCATAGGAATCTACTTTGCGGATTTCGCCTATCGTGGGTTATTTTTAGAACGTAACCCACGCGATAAACGAGGGACCACTGTATACAGCCATTTATAAAATTCAGGTTTGTTGCACAATGAGGAAAACATTGCGTTTTTGGGCTAAAATGACTTTAAATCAATCAAAAAGGTGTAATTTAAGGCAGGTGATGTGATAAGCTGACTTTAATTATGATTTGTTGCGAAAGGAGCATCCAAGAAGTGGTCATGGTGTATAGTTTATATTTTATATTATAATATCTAATAAAAACATCTTGTCAATATTTATTTCAATTCAATTTTATTTGAATAGCACCAATCACAATTGACAATTATCTCGAGGTGCTTCACAATTCAAGGCCGAGACGTTAGACTATACAGAGAGTAAACCCAACAGAGCCACCGAGAACAAGCCAAGGGCGACAGAAAGGAGGAAAAACTTCCTTTAGCGGAAGAGAAAAACCTCCAGCAGAACCAGTGGCTCAGGGTAGGCGGCCATCTGCCTCTACCGGTGGGGGTTAGTGGACAGAGGAGAGACAAAAGAAAAGAGTAGAGATAGAACAACAAACAACACAGACACTGGACCGGTTCACAACCAGCAAACACACAGCAACGGCATCAAGAGACCTAGGACAGAGGGAGGAAGCACAAAATTACAGGGAAGATGCAAGTTACGGTATTTATATGCAGCATATGATTATATTGTTCATTTTGTCCATTTTGTTGAACTTTGTTCATTTTATGTGTGGGCATTTTTTTTGATAATTTTGTTTAGTTTTTTGCCACCTTTGTTCAATTTCTTGATTGCTTTGTGTATTATTATTTTCCGGGTGATATGTCGCTCCGGAATGTTAGTCGCACGAGCCAAAAAATTCATAATGAAGAAGAAAAAAACATGTATTAGTCGGATTAGGGGACAGGTCGCATTTGTTCGGGGAACGCGCTTCAAGCGCTCGCAGCTCACCTCCCCACCTCACCGGGTAAGTGACACACTGACACATTCGGTGTTAAGCTGATGGCAGATATGGTTGTTACCGGTAATGTCTATATTTAAAATTCTCAGTAATACAAATGCGGCAGATGCAGGTACACAAGCCTAGAGCGACATCTGGCGGCTGTCAGTGTGACAAACACCCAATACTCGAAATATTTTAATATATTCGTTGCTCCGGTATATTTGTCACTCTCCTTGCTAGACTATGCAAAAAAACGTGACGTGTAATCCGGAAAATATGGTATTTGCATTTCATGGTTGGCTTGTTCTGTTTTTGTTGGTTGATGTTAATTGTGCCAGTTATTTTGTTGATTTTCTTCATATTATTACTGATCATTTTCATGTCGTCTTGTGAAGTCCAGCGTACATCGACTTCCTTATTTCCCATCATATCTGTTATGTAAGAAGATGTTATAACATGCACGTAAATGTCTTTACAAGCTTAAACACAGTTAGAATAGGAGACAATAAAAGCAATCATAATGAAAATAGAAATGTGAAAATACCAGTATAATAATAATAATAAGTAAACAGAAATGGTTCTTTGTCCTTCTCTGTGAGTGATTGGTCTCACAGCCGTGTATTGGATTATTTTCAGATGATGATAATAGCGTACATGTGTTTAAAGAGCTCTTCTAACACCTTGCAGCACCTCGTCTAAAAGTCTTGAGGGAGGAATATTTGCACTTCCAGCTGGTAAACAGGTTTGCTCAGAGTTGAAACATTTGTTCACAAAATAAACACAATCAGCCCCACCGGGTTTAAATTCAAGAACATCTGCAGCAGCACACGTCTGTGTTTTAAAAACCTAGTCAACAGTGAACATGAAGCCAGTACACAAACCCCACTGACAGCGACATTTACATAATAATATGAAGTATGTGTGCAGTTTTTACAAGCTCTTTATGTCATTGTTCCTCTCTTTAACCTTTTTAGAAAAGAGTAAACACTGGTGTGTGTGTAAATGATCCATTCATTAAACATGTGCAACGTTCAAGGCAGGCTTTATTGTTTAGAAAGGTTAAGTGATTAAATATAAGGAGCCGGGATCTGAATCAGCAGTAAAACACAACAGAACAACTAAAGCTAGGTAATATATGATAGAAAGTTCAGTCAATATTGATAATTATCATAATAAATGTTAAACCAGTATTTTATTTAAATGTAAAAGCTGGTTTTAGTCCTGAGAAAATGCTAAAGAAACCAGACGGCTGTTTGTAAAAGTTGCAACAAGACAAAAATTATGTAAAAGATCATGGTACAGTATATGCATTTTACCTCCTCCAAGGAGCAGCGGGGGTTATGTTTTCACCTGCACTTGTCTATTACCGTATTTTCCGGGCGATATGTCACTCCGGTATGTTAGTCGCACGAGCCAAAAAATGCATAATGAAGAAGAAAAAAACGTGTATTCGTCACTCTGCAGAACAGATCGAATTTGTTCACCAAAAGGGACAGCTCGCGGATCGCGGCTGTCAGTGTGACAAACACCCTATAGTCGAATTTATTCAAAATACAAGTCGCTCCGATGTATTTGTCGCTCCCCTTGCCAGACCATGCAAAAAACCGCGACTTTTAATAAAAATATGGTAGTTAGTTAGATAGGTAGCAAGATTTAGAAAAAAATGATGAACGGAATTTGATGACATTTTCAGGAAAGGTGTGAAATGGGACAAGGAACAGCTGATTAAATGTTGGTGGTGATTTGAATCACCATTTCAGTCCACAGCATTGTTTTGCCCTGCCCAATCAAAATCGCTGGGCTGAAGGTGTACCAATGCTCAGTCTTTTGAACAGAGTTATGATTGACAATCACTGCTCACTCGCCAACCAATCAAAATTGAGATGGGGCGGGACACAACACTAAACTTCTCTGCATCATGATGGAGGAGAAACCGGCAAACAACTCGGTTTATGATCTAAGACTGAAGGATTTTCATGATTTTATGAAGGAAGTGAACATCCAGAACATCCACTACAGTTTAAAATGATACTGTGTGAAAAGGAACATTTTTACATGTCACCGTGATGCAGCCACAGACACAGCTCTGACTCATTCATGTGACTGCTACGTGGCTACATGAGTATCTACTGTATGTAAGCAGTGACCTGAGAAATGCATTGTGTCAGGATATCATTAAATTTTCTCTGTACTGTACCCCAAACTTTTTGGGGGTTTTCTGCCTATTAATTTTACTGCAGGCCTCTATATGGAAACTGTGATGATTGTAAGAGAATTGCCTTTTCTTTGTGTCAGCATGTTTTGTTGGCTTGGGCTGTTTTAATGGTAGTATTTAGCTGTTTGTTGCCACCCAAAAGCTGTGTGCTGTTAGAAACAGTTACTGTATTTGCTGGTTGGGACATAGTATGGGCTTCAGTCACTGCTTGTCCCCTGCAGCAACTGGTTCACATTTCCCTGGTGCATGTGGTTTACAACCTACAGCCCTGTATCCCTCTTCACTGCAAGAGAAGCACTGTCTACAGTCCTTAAAACTTCCTGCACACATTCTGAGCATGCACACTGCTTGTCCCTCCTCGCTACTTGAGTTTTAGCAATTGGACAGTGGCAAGTATTTCCTCTCTGTACAGCAACTGCAGATCAAGAACATCTAGAGACCTGTATGAAGGACAGAGAAGACAGAGAAAGAAGCTTGGTGCATCACAGTCCAGCATCAGCCGAGGACTGTGCAGCAGAACTAAGTGTATAGGTCACCTGACCTAGCCCTGACTATACACTTTGTCAAAAAGGAAAGTTGTAAGTCTAGTGTTAAATGTACAGAGTGTGTCTGCATCCCAGACCCAGACTTGGGAGTTGGAGCTAAATTAGGAGCTCCCAGCCTAATTTTAGAGATTCGAGGAACCATGAGTAGGCCTGCACTCTGAGAGTGAAGAGTTCTGATTGGTTAATGGGGAACAATAAGGTCTTTGATATAAATGATCAGTTTTGTGAAGCCTTCTCAGATTTCATGCTGTCATTTCATGGCATCTGATTTGGAGGCAACAAGGAGAAACCGACATCGTGCGAGCAGGTTGTGTCAATGCCAGTGTTGTTTTTGTTTTTGCCATATGTGGAGGGTGGTGCTGCTTTTTGGAGCAGGAAGAAATTCTGACACCCTGTGCTTATTTATTTATTTGTTGTTGCTGTATTTGGAAAATGCTGCTTTGTCAGCAGGTCAGGTAGGAGTGTTTTTTTTTTCCTTCCCCAGTTCTCCTTTTCCCACACAAACAAGCATAAAATGCACAAACACACACATACAAACACACACTCATAATCTGTGCTTTGTCCTCCTTTCTCCCCTCTGCCTCCTGCTCTCGGTGCACAAAGGCAAACTCAGCAGACCTCCGGGCTGCCAGCGAGCAAAGGCATTCTGGGTAATCCAGGGTGCGAGAAGGAAGAGGGAAAGAAATGGAAAAACACCGACTACATCAAAACACACACTTGATGCTGCACGCCATGTCGTACACTCAGTCAGACAGGCACAAACAAACCAAATCCAGCCTCTCACCACTGAACCACAGAGATACAATATCCATCTGTGTCCATCTGTACGTTCATCTGTTCACACAAACATAGCCTCTGTTTGCAGCAGAATATGGAACCTGAAAGCTGTATCTGGTTCACTGTTGCTCAACATGAACAATTGGAAAACATGAAAGAGAAAGAGGACGAGGTAACAGCAAGGGTGGAGCATCGAGATAAAGAAATACAACCATATCCCTGGGTAGCAAAATTCAAAATTAAGTGAAAATGGACTATGGTATATTGTGGAAATGGATTTTATTCGTATAGTAAATGCGGAAAACTGACAATTCACACAAAAATATACGGGGACAAGGGCTTAGTTTTCATTTCAACATTTGGAGGGCATGTCTAGTTGGACATCACTGGATCCTGGAAATTTTCTGTTTTCTGGTGAAATATTAATGGAATGATGTGTGGCTTTACTCTGTACATTTAGGAAGGGAATGAAAAATGAACAATATTCTCAGGGAAAAGCAACAAAATGAAACAAACAGGACGACTATGAACACAGAATCCCCAAAACAGATAAAATAATTGACAAAATGAACCAGGTGAGTAAGATATTCCAGAAAATGAAAGGATATATGCTACAAGAAAATGAACAAAATAAGAAAGAAAATCAGTCCAAAATGAGCTAAACTGAGCATAGAAGAAACAAAAGTATTCCCTACATGATCAGAAATGAGGAAAAAACAATGTAAAACAGTAAAGTAAGTCTTACTAAATAACAAAGGAATAGAGTAGGCCCCAAAAATGAATGAATTAATCAAGAAAATGTAAAAAATGTGCAAAGAAATGTACAAAGAGAACAGAAATTAATAAAATAAACAAGATAGTGAGCTAAATTGAGCAACGAAGGAGTAAAAATGTCCCAAAACTAACAAAAAAAATTAAGAAAGAAAAAAACAAGAATAGCCAAATTGAACAAAAGAACAAAAAGTTTAAGAAATGAACAACATAATTAATTAATGAAAGGGAAAAAGGAACATGAGCAAAAAAATACTAGACAATCTATAAAATGTTGAAAAATAAACAAAAAGGAAAAAAATAATCAAGAAAATGAACAAAATCATCAATGAAATGAACAAAAAGTCTAAAAAATGACCAAAATAATCAAGAAAATGAAGAATAATGAGCAAAATAACCAACAAAATGAACCAATTTGAAGAGAAAAGAAAGAATAATCAAGGAAATTAACTGCAATGACTAAAGTGATGAATACATGAATAAACGGTGACTAGTGCGAGTGCCGTTATGGATGAGGGGGATGCTACCGCGGTGTCGTCAGCGTACTTTTATCTCAGCTCTGATTAAACCTTGTTCCTGTCTGACCTAAAAAGTCAGCTGGCGGAAACTTCAGAGACTGTGGGTGAAATTTACTGGAGCTCTTTACACCCCGGTGAAGCCTTCAGAGATCCAGATCAGGAAAATAGAACATGGAGTGGGCAGATACAGAATAAAAACACAGACACCGAGACACAGGCAGGATGAGCTCACTCTTCACACATTAGAATCTTATACACTGAAGCAGACGCATGGGGTCTGTTTACTGGGTCATTGTTCATTATCTCTCTTTTTGTTCATTTTATTCATTTTTATCATGACTTTGTTCATTTTTATTTGTTTTTGTTCATTTTCACATTCATTTTTGTTCATTTTGGTTCCATTTTTATTAATTTTTGACCATTTTCTTGTTTATTTTGTTCATTTTTGTCCATTTTCATCAAGACTGTTTCTCATTTGTTGAATTTTATCAATTTTGTTGGGTTTTTTTGTTCATTTTTGTCTATTTTCTTGTTAATTTTATTCATTTTTGTGCATTTTCTTGTTTATTCCCCACGCCGACGGAGTCAAGCGTGGGTAGGGCGGTCGCCGGAGTTTATCTGTCTGTTTGTCTGTGCTCTAACTCGAGAACAAATAGAGCTAGGATTACCAAACTTGGTACATGGGTTGGCCTTCGGTGCCCAACCCCAGGCTATATTATTGGTGTCAACAGATCAAGGTCAAGGTCAGTAGGTCAAGAAAGATTGAAATACATTTCCATCAATAGTGACTGTATTATTGGAGCGAGGAGCAAGAAATTGTAACACAAGTTAGAATAGGGTCGTGGACACCCCCTGAAGGTCGAATGGCCTTGACCTTGCATTTGACCTCAAAGATCAGTAGGGGTCAAAAATACGTCACTAATTCACCAAGTTTGAAATTTACTTTATGGCTTATAATTTAATGCAAATGACGGGAGGGACATTGAACTTGGTATGGGAACTGCATTTCTTCTTATATTTATCTTTAAATTCCAAACATATAGTTTATGTCATGGTCAGTGGGGACTTGTCACTAGGAACTGAAAGTGAAATTAACATGATGGAAGAACACCTTTCAGCTTTTCATTTTCAAAACAAATCCACTGCATTCAGTATTAAGATCTTTAATATCCTTAATATGACACAATTTTATAAATAGGTACTATTTTGGCAAAGAAAATAGGCAGGAAGTGCATGCATGTAGTCATAAACTGAATTCATTGACCATCAGTTTACATGGCTTCTTTTGTGTTTTTTTTGTTGTATTAAACTATATATTCTCTCGTTGAAGGTAAATAAATACATCAATCATCGTTACTGACCCAAACAGTTGACACTATTGCTCATTGCTGATATTTTCATTAAAATGTTTGCACACGTCAAATTAATGTTCACAATGTCTTGAGGCTGCAGGAGGCGTGGGTCTGCACCTCTGATGAGTGACTTCTAGTTTTTTTTCTTTTTGACCATTTTCTTGTTTATATTGTCCATTTTCATCATGACCTTGTTTCTCATTTGTTCAATTTTATGCATTATGTTGTATATTTTGTTAATATTTGTCCATTTTCATCATGTCTTTTTTTCTTATTTGTTTAATTTTATCCATTCTCTTGTTTATTTTGTCCACTTTCTTGTTTATATGGTTCATGTTTGTCCATTTTCTTGTATATTTTTGCTCATTCTGGCCATTTTCGTCATCACTCTATTCAATTTTTGTTTATTTTGGTTCTTTTTCTTATTTATTTTGCTTATTTTCATCATTACTGTTTTTGTTTTCATTGATTTTTCTCAATTTTCTTGTATATTTTGCTCATTTTTATCCATTTCATTCTTAATTTGTTTGATTTTTGTTCAATTTTTTTCTCTTTCATGGTCATTTTATTCAGGTCTAATCATTTTGGTAATTGTTTTATTTATTTGTTATTACCTTATTCAGTATGTGTTAGAGTTATTTTATTTAGAGTTAATTTAGAGTTAATTATTTTTTATTTATTTTGTAAATGTTTGTGGCCATTTTTTTCATTGCTGCTCACTTTGTTGATTATTGTGCTTTATCACTTTTCTGATGTTTTGTACATTTTATTGATTATTTTGTTTGTTTTTGTCCATTCTTTTAATTATTTTGTTCAGTTTTTGCCCACCTTCTTCATTGTTTTGTTCATTTTTTGTAAATTGTCCTGATGATTTTGCTCAGTTTATTCTGTCAATTATTTTGTTATTTTTGTTTTGGTTTTTTTTTTGTTATTTTCTTCATTTTTGTGCATTATTGTCACATTTTTGTTCGTTTTGATGATTATTTCAATCACGATAATTTTCCTTATTGTTTTGTTCATTACTATTCAACAATCCAGTGTTGGATACTTGCATTAGGGTTAGTAGTTATTTTTTTAACCATACAGTGCCACAGGATGCAGAGAAAAAACAGTGCTGATATCTTCCAGTGCTGCCCGCTGGGACAAACACAACAAAAAACACAGGATATAAAAATAAACCTGTCTTAGGCTGGCGTGGCAGGAAATCTACAGGAAATATCCCGCTGAGGACGATTCAGCAAGAGACAGGGAGACAGGGGAACACCTATGGATTTATTTTGGTGTGTGCAGCCTGCTTTGACTTAATTGTTTTTCTTTGTGTGTGTTTGTCCTCCAGAGCGCTGCAGCAGCTCCTAGTCCTGTCCTCGGGAACCTGCCCCCAGGAGAGGGTATGCCGGTGGGGCCTGTCCCTCCAGGATTCTTTCAGGTACACAGTGCATTGGAGGTGGATTGATGTTCTTTAATTAAGTGAAAGTTCTAATCCCACACTGTGAAAATACCGCACTGTATTACACACTACACTACTACCAGGTGTGGGTCATACTCAAGCATTACATGTACTCCATTACATGTACAGTACGTGCACAAATAAATGTACTGTACTTATGTGAGTAGATGTTTTGCGAAATACTTTGTGCTCTTACTCAGTTACGTTTGGCGAAACCTCAATGAGTAGGGTTAAAAAAAATTGAAATTGACAACACAATTAATTAAGAAAAACTAAATATTTAGTTTACAAAAATAAAATCTGCAAAAATGTACAAAGTGAACAAAATAAGCAACAAAATTAACATAATAGTTGAGAAAATTAGCAAGTAAATTATAGAACTGTCTTAAGCACAAAGTAAGCAAAATTAAGAACTTAGTGAAGTAAATGAACAGAAATGACTAAAAATCAAGAAACTTTAATAGCAACAAAATTCACAAAACCCATTAAGTAAGGGAGTTATGTTAACAAAAATGAACACAAAGAGAAAAACGGAACAAAATGAAAATATGCAAAAAAAAATTGTAAAAGTGATCAAATTAAGCAATGACAGTGGCAAAAAAATAACGTAACAAAAACATGGAACAAAACCAAAGAAATAACTCATTTATCCAACTTTTTTTTTTTTAAATCAAGAAAATGAACAAAATGTCCAAAATGTGCGTTTGAACCCAGTATATTATGCTATAATAAATTTTATTCTTGAATGAAATTACTCACTACTTAAATAGCTTTGATGACATTTTTTTTTACTTTCACTTAAGTACTTGTTTTTAGGAGTACTTCTACTTGTACCAAAGTTACTAGAATTATAAAGTAACAAAATAAGCAACATGTGTGTGTACTCTTTCTGTTTTCTCTACCCAACACTGACTCCTACTGAAATCAGGAGAAAAACACCAGAATTTGGAAATACGCTTCGTTTCTGCAGCTCTGCACTGTTCATCCAAATCATGCCTTCTTTTCTGACACATAAGATGAATAAGGCCACTTCATGGACCTAATTGAACCAAGTCAAACCTGTTGCATGAGCACAAACAAAAACACCTTTTACCTCTTAAAAATGCCTGACTTGCTTTCAAACATATTCTAGTAGTTAGTGTTATTATACAAAGTAGTTAAAATCCCACTTTCACAGTTGCATTATGAAAAACAGAGTAAATTTGCCAGTATCTTAAAATAACAGTAAATTTAGATGATTTTTTTGACCATTTTTGACCAGTCAAATTGTTAAAAAAAAATCATTAAAGCAGTAGCTTCGATCTGTTCCACTACAACTGCCTCGACATCCCTGCAATGAGGGTTTTTTTTTTTTTATCCCAAATGCATCATAAATCAAGTGCAACAATGGCGGAGCTATGTAAACCTTATTGTAGCTTTTATTGAGAAAAAAAACACAGTTTCTCTGTTACTTACACACTGTATGTTTAGAACAGACAAACAGCGATGTCTATGAACAGGAGGAGGCCCATCGCACTCAGTCTGACCAGCAATTATCATTTACAGCCATCAATCACGTATTTAACCCCCTACCTGTCTGGAAGTACCTGAGTCGGCATCACAGAGGAGATGTTCTACAGCAGTGTTTACAAAAACGGGTTCAGTTTTTGTTTTCTCCCAGACGGTAATTATGGGATTTTTGCTAAATAAAGCCAAAGATCAATCACTGCAGCTTTAAATAAAACTGTGTAAGCAGTCACTGTGCAGTAAAATGGTCCCTGACAGTGTTTTTCTATTATATATGATGGTGTTGTACTCGTTTTACTGGGACATTAATGTATGCGCTGCATTTTACTGCTGTGGATATTTAAGGTCAATCTCATTTGAGCAACTTTATACACTGTCTGGAATAATGCATCATATTTAACATCACTGTAATTTTTGTAGCATTTCTATCCTATAATAACCATGTATTTCTAAAAAGTCCGTTTTTCATGAACTCAGAAAAGAGGCCTGTTGTCACAGTGCGTCACCGAACATTTTTCACTTAATCCAATACAATTTTAAAGTTGTTTTTCTTTTTTACTTTAAGAAGGAAGAGAACTTTACTCACCCTATGAAGTAACACCTTCCTTTACATCCTTGACTCAATCACAAAATCAACACATATGGACATGCATTTTTTGTTTTTCTTTTCAAGAAAATGATCCCTGGCCTCTCGTGTCTGCAGGCCAAAGTGTCCTTGAGCCAAACCCCAAGTTGCTCCCAATGAGCCTGAATCTGTGTGAATGGGTGAATGGAAAGCAGTGCTTTGAGGGCCATAGAATAGAGAGGTCCTATGCAAAGGCAAGACTATTTATCATTTACCATTACTTGGTTTTCACTGGACAAGAAGGGGATGACAATTGAAAAGTGAAAGTAACAAAAGCGTCAGACAAATGTAGCAGTGTTGTTTTATATCTTTAAACAACTTTCAGTGATGATTTGAGTCTCCAGGATACTGTGGACTGGAAGCTTAAACGTGCATAAAATGGAAATACAAGTGAATATATATTGATAATATATACTTGCAGATCAATTACAGTCACAGAGACAGAAAAGAGAAGACATTTAAATAAAAAAAAAACAAAATGCTTAATAAATTATTGCTAATATCACTCTTAATATCCTCATTCGTCTTTCCTTTTTTGTGTGTATTTGTCTAATCTCTTGAGCGTCTGTGTGTAGGTGCACTGCTGTGTTTCTTAAATGCTGAAGAATGAGTCTGGCAGTAGGAATAAATCCCTTGTGGACAAAAACGCACACATGCTGCTCTGCTGGTGAAGATCTGTGTTCTCCATCAGAAAGGCTCTGCCAGTCGTCCATTGATTAACCGTCATTATCAGTCAAACTCAGACGCTGGCATCTGACACACAGATCAATAGCCTTCATAGGCATTTCTCAGCTCCGCTTTCAGAAAACTCCAACTAGAGTCTGAACAGGCTTTTCCATCGCCGTCTGAAGATCAATTGTTCTTTGAAGGTCCTGTCAAGACCTTTTAGCCAAAGAAATACAACCGGTTTACCACATCACCGTTTTTTCAGCGCCTTTCAACATTCTGTGAATGTGGACGACAGTAAATATGTGAAATGGATTTTATTAGTTAAGTAAATGAAGGCAACAGACGACGCACTCAATAGGCAGACACAGGGACATTTTTATTCTGGAACTTCATGGAAATTTAATGCATTCATCACCTATCTTGTTGTGTTCTGATGAATTGATTATACATCAGCTTTTGCCTTTTATGCCTAAGTTTATAAAGGAAAGGCAAAATGAAAAAAATGGTCATTGAAATGAACAAAAACTGAACAAATTATAAAGAATTGAAGCAGAATGAGGAAACTAACCCATAAAATGAACAAAGAATGAGCAAAAATGAACAAAATAAACACCACAATGAACCATAAAAGAAACAAAATAATCCACAGTGAAGAAAAATTACAAATAATAAATAAACAGATACTTGGGGAAAGAACAGTGTTATTCACAAAGGACAGTTTTAGATACTCAAAAGTTATAAGATAAAAAAATAAGGTAAAATAAAGTACACTTTCTAATACTGCAGGGGGTGAACACCCCACACCATCAATGAATCTCTACCTGTGTACATATAAGTTTACATTTATATCTTTAAACAACTTTCAGTGATGATTTCAGTTTGTTGCTTATTCCAAAATTGCTCTTCAGTTGTTTTAATTATTTTGCTATCTCACATGTTCTCCTGTGCTGCAGCCTGAAACCGAGTAGTAGATGGTTTTATGGTAGAACAGGGAGAACTCAGTCAAAATAAGAGAACCATTGCCCTCTGGTGGCCTGTTGCAGGAATGCATGTCTACAGTGCCTTCAACACCAAGCACCGAAGTGATGTGTTCACACTGATGAACAAAACTGTTCCATGAAAGCTGCTCCAAAATAAAAAAGAATCTCCTCTTGTAGGATATAAAACTGGTCCAGATGCAAACTTTAAGTAAATATGTGTTTTTGGCTTTAAATTCACAAGCTCATAGAATAGAGAGAAGAAAAAACGGTTGAGGCAGATGGCCGCCTACCCTGAGCCGCTGGTTCTGCTGGAGGTTTTTTTGTTCCGTTGAAGGAAGTTTTTCCTCCCCCCGTCACCCTTGGCTAGCTCTCAGAGGTTCTGTTGGGTTTACTCTCTGCACAGTCTTGAGGTTTCGGCCTTGAATTGTGAAGCACCTAGAGATAATCGTCGATTATGACGCTATACAAATAAAATTGAATTGAAATAAAATTGAATTGAATTGAAAAAAGGGCTATTCACTGAAAACATAAATGTGTTCCATTCAGCACAAGATTATCAGCCAAGTGTTCGACATAAAGTAGGAAATATAAAACACATATTGAAAATATACTCTGTGTACTCGACAACATAAAGACTTGTGCTCCTTCTCCATCACTGACCTTAATAAGCCCCTTAGCTTTTAAATTAACAGAAATTGGTAAAATATTAAACTGAGCAATGAAAATGAACAAACTAAGCAACAAAAGGAATGAAAATTAACAAAATAAGCAACACTTAACAAAACAATCAAGTGAATAAACAAAAACACAATTATCAAGGAAAATAATGAATTAAATGAATAAACGAACCAACAAAATTAACAAAAAAGAACAAAACAAGCATTAAATGAACAAAACATGACAAAATAATCAAGTAAATTAACAAACTAAGCAACACAATTTAGAAAAATGGACAAAACACGCAACAAATTGAGGAAAACTTAACAAAATAATCATGTGAGTACACAAAAATGAAGACAATAAGCAACAAAATCATTGCCTGATTCTGGATTATAAACAAACAGTTCAAATACAACATACTGTCTGAGGCTGTAGTAAATGCCACATTATTACATGGGTAGTAGATACTTTTTTGCTTATTGTGGTGAGTACTCCTACTGAGTCATTAGACTTCCAGGTCAGCAGACAGGGCAGCAGCCGTGCTTCTGTCTGTGGAGACGACAAACAGCTGCAAAATAGCTTTTTACACACGCTGTCACACTGAGGCCTTGAACACACACACTCACACTATTATTAACAAACCTCATTTGACATTTTTTTCTCGTTTCTTTCTTTTTCCATTAATTCATTCCGGCGAAAATGCGGCTGGTTTCCTCTCCACTCTACTGTCACGGAGCTGTTATTAAAGGAAACTCAGACCCAAACTCCACACTAGACAAACACAGCAGCTCTCACGGTTTCCTGTTTGGGAGAGGTGGAAAAAATCAACACCACACATGAAACGAGGCTCAACACACTGCAAAAGCCGGGAATCTCATCAAGTGTATTGTACAATTTCAAGTCAGAACACAACATTATATTTGATGCAAGATGTGGCAAGTTAACAAATAACCATTCTCTTCATGTTAGACACTGTGTCTTCAATATTGTGTTATGTCACTTGTTCTATTGGCATGTTTTTATTACTTATCAAAAGACCAAAAAATACCTTGTGAAGATGTCATTTGTTTCTTATTTTTGAAGGAGGGTTTTATCTAGTCTAGGTTTTATCAGTGCTTGATGCTCTATGGAGACTTACAAAGATTGTATCAGAGCTTTTGCAATTTTCATTATTTTTTAAATAATTTTTTTATTTGGTCTTTCAGTTTGATTTGTTTTATTTCAATATATCTTCAGTATGTTTAGAAGTACATACAGTAGGTATGTAGGTGGGATTGCATGATTAGTTGTATCACAATCATTATCACAATGTCAATGTTAGAATTGTAAAAGGAATATGTCATCTCAAAGGTTTAGGACATTTAGGGTGATAACTTTGCAGAAAAGCAAGGCAACATCTGTTGACTGGTGATACTGTAGCTACTGTGTAAAACGTGCAAGAAGAAAGTCACAAGATGCTTGTGTGTTTTTCAAAGATTTTGTCATTTTTATACCAGTTGGTACGTATGTATGACTTGGGATTTCTAACTGAAGAATAAGTGCATTTTTGTTGAGAAGATCTTGGTTGGTTTTAAACTAGTTCAGGAGTTTGTTTTACTATGATTTTAAATAAGTTTATTTTTATTGTAGACAGACAGTACTTGTATTGTGATATGATAAGAAACCTCACAATGAAAAAATACATACAGTATAAATCCATAATAATTACCATAATGTTAAATATTTACTCCAAGTTTAAAGACAGCTTTGATCCTGATGAAAGGTGAAGAAATCAGAGGGATGTTGACAGTTACAGAAACAAGATTAAAAAAACAACACCATAGATTGTGATTTGAGTTTTTCTTTATCAGTAAAAGACATGATGACACAAAACATCCCAAAAGGTTCAAAGAAAATATGCAAATAGATTGAAATGCGAAAGACATGAGAGGATTACAGTGACAAAAGACACCAAATGACAAAAAGCACATGGTCTCTGATTCATTATTTACATCATATTGACTTATGTCATAAAAGATGCAACAAGACAAAACAATGTAAAACACATAAAAATGGCCGAGAAGACAAAGTGTTTTATTTCAGATTTTTGCAATTTCAGATTTTGTGCAATAATTTTTAAAGAATGACATCAACAATAATCTATAATAATGAGTTATTATAGTGAAGCGATTTGATGTACATTTAAATATACATGAGGAGATAAGATAAGATGCACAGTGGGGAAATTTAGATTGTAAATGTAAATTATACTAAGTCTGTACAGAAAATGACAAATAAACTATATAAAATAAATAAAAAATGGGGTAGAATATAATAAGTAAGAATATACAGTATATTATTATATTCATATCAGAGCTATTGCTGGAGTAATATTTCAAATGTATGTTACATTGCACACATATGCAATGTTGCTCATATTATACTGCACATTGATGAGAAATGTTATATTGTATATTGCACAATGATGAAAGATGTGATTTGGCTCACCGAGAGCAGCTGCTTGTTCTTCTAAATATATAAATGTACAGTACATAATATTCACATGTGCAGGCTACAGGCACAGTCCATGGAAAACACAAGATTTAAGAAACCAACAAACACTGATACACATGGGTCTATCACGATAAATCATTAAATATCACAATATAAAGCAGTAATACAATCAGTAATTATAATAATAATGATTTATCGCCCAGCTTTACTTTGTGATATGTTTTTCTTTCTGCCACATGACACTGATCATTTATCATCTAGCTAAAAGGACTGTACAGTATTTTTAGCCAAGAGTTGTTTTCTTACAGTATGTGTTGGGTTTTTTTTTTTTTTTGGTTTTTTTTTCTAGCCCTTTATGTCGCCTCGATACCCTGGAGGACCCAGACCACCTCTCAGATTACCCAGTCAGGTAAGAGCAGTACTGACAGCAGCTGTAACACTGTGTAAAGTAAAACAGGCAGTGTGTGGTGTTGGTGATGGTGATAATGAATCAAATGCATCCTCCTCTTCTGCAGGGTCTCGGAGGGGTTCCAGGGAGCCAGCCGATGTTACCCAGCGGAATGGACCCCACAAGACAGCAAGGTCCGTAGACTGATCATGTAGTATACGCACATTATTATTATTATTATACCAACATAGAACTGATGATAAATCACACACATACTGTGCATTTTCACACTCATAATATTGATGGAATAGTTTCATTACAGGGCCTAGAACATGTACAATATTTTTTCAATTCAGTTTTATTTGTATGTTATCATAATCGCTGATTATCTCTAGGCGCTTCACAATTTGAGGCCGAGGCCTTATGACCATACAGAGAGTAAACCTAACAGAACCACCGAGAGCAAGCCAAGGGCAACAGGGGGGAGGAAAAACTTCCTTTAACGTAAGAGAAAAACCTCCAGCAGAACCAGCGGCTCAGGGCAGGCGGCCATCTGCCTCGACCGGTTGGGGTT
>JAQQAE010003475.1:0-20159 GCA_029823295.1 Pseudamia nigra | reverse complement strand
TTGTCCCATGAAAAGATATAATTAAATATCTGCAGAAATGTGGGGGGGTGTACTCACTTTTGTGAGATACTGTAAATAATAGTAGAAAAAAATAACAATAACACCTATAATTGTGTAGATTTTTGACAGTTCAGTGCCCATTATCAGATTTACTATCACTGCTTTGACTTTGCGCAGTTCTTTATTGATTTGACTTTCTGTCAATCCTGATCAAACCTGATCACAGATGGACAGCTCTAATGCGAGCTCTGAAAAACCCTGAGAAGCATTTCAATATGCATTCCTATTTTGTCAGCCAGCACACATTTGGAGGTCATGTAGAAGATATTTGTGCAAATGGTTTGCACTCTTAACATGTGTACTACCAGTCAATACATCTTCTCTTTTAGTGGTTTCTCTATTTTTATTGCGTTCAACATTGTACAAAGACATCCAAACTGCGTGCACGGTGTAAAACAACCCAGATTCACGAGGTAGTCATTGGAATGATTTTCATATCACAGGTGATTTAATTTGTGCTATTTCTTTCCTTTTTAATGTGCTTCAGACTGAGGAAGTGTGGGTACAGTCATTAACCTTATTCGTGCCACTACAATTACTGTACAGGTTTATATTATGGCAAGAAGCATTTAGGAAGCGAGAAAAGATAGTCCATTATTACTTCAAGAAATTAAGGTCAAACAATCAGAAAAATCTCATGAAATTTGAATGTGTCAAGTGCAGTTTCTGACCATTAAAGCTACGATGAAACCGGTTCTCACGAGGACCATCCCAGGAAACGAAGACCAAGGGTTACCTCTGCTGCAGAGGATGAGTTTATTAGAATTACCAGTCTGGTTTCCTAAACTTCTGGGTTGTTTAACACTTCTTTGTTTAGTGCTTAATTCTTGTTCGTTCACAGTTTAGATGTCTGCTCAGAGTGTGGCTCTCTGCTGGTTGTGTATCTGTCCTGAGATGATTTAATACTCAGTTGAAGTACTCTGTCCAGAGAGCAGACGCTTGTAGAAATTCATAAACATATTTGAGTGACTGCAGAATATCATCAGAGGTGCAGACCCACGCCTCCTGCAGCCCTCAAGACATTATAAATGTTAATTTATAGAGCTGACTTGTTTAAACATTTTAAAGAAAATGTCAGCAATGTTGTGAGGGTTGTGTCTGGAAGGGCATCTGACGTAAAACTATGCCAGATCAAACATGCGAATCATTGGTATTTCGCTGTGGCGACTCCTGAGGGGAGCAGCCGACGGGAGGAGAAGAAGATACCTATTTATAAATTTATGTCATATTATGAATATTAAATATCTTTATATTGAATGCAATGGCTTTGTTTTCAAAATGAAAAGCTGAAAGATGTTCTATCATCTTAGTGTCACTTTAGTTGCTAATGACAAGTCCCCATTTTCCATGTCATAAACTATATTTTTGGGATTTATGGATAAATATAAAATAAATGTAGTTCTTATACCAAGTTCAATGCCCCTTCACCCGTTTGCATTAAATTGAGAGTACATTTCAAACTTGGTAAATTAGTGACCGCTACCCATCTTTGAGGTCAAATGCAAGGTCAAGACCATTTGACCTTCAGTGGGCATCCAAGACTCTATTCTAACTTGTGTTAAAATGTCTTGCTCCTAGCTCCAATGATATGGTCACAATAGATGAAAATGTAGTTTAACCTTTCTTGACCTAGTGACATTGATCTTTGACCTTTTGACCTCAGCAACATAGCCAGTGGTAAGGCACCCTAGGCCAACCTATGTACCAGGTTTGGTGACACTAGCTCCATTTGTTCTTGAGTTAGAGCACAAACAGGCAGACAGACAGATAAACACAGGCGACCATTACAGCATAATGTCTCTCAAGGCGACAAGTAAAAACAAGGAGAATAGTCAACGTCATCATTCATCATTTGCTGATTTATTTTATTTCAACGACCTCTGAGCAAGACAGTGCATTACATTGGCAAAGAAATATTACACAGCCGGTTTGTACAACTGCGATTAGCTACGCAACATTTAAGGCGCTAGAGAAGCTAGTTTCTTTGTACTGTTCTGATTCAAAGTCACCAGGCAAGACACATCTGTAAAACTAAGTGTGAACAGACTCACTCACAGCTAAACACTTTTATTCAGGGATGTACCTCAGGGTGGATGTTAGTGCAAGGTCTGAAAAGTAGTGATCAACCGATATGGGTTTTTCAGGACTGATACCGATTATTAATAGTTAAGGAGGCCGATATTCATTTGCAAAAGTGTAAAAATTGGCATAAAAATGTTGAATAATACAAACAGTTAACTTTGTTTAAATGTCTAAAAAATGTTTATTTAACCAAACAAATAGAAAATAAATAGCTCCAGAAGTGCATGGACCCTAGACTCAGAAGTTGTAGTTGACGTGAGCTGTAGAGTTTTTCATGTGACTTTCACGCAAACACACACTATTCTCCACATTACATACATTCTCCCCATTGATAATACATAGTCTGCTGAGCGTTTACAGCCAGTCTGGCGAACTAATGTTATGGTAAAAACTAATCAGCCTCCACCTTTGCGTGCTTCCCTACAATAAAACAAGTGAATTGAGTTTTTTATGCATTGTCTCCCAATCATGCACACATGCTTTTACTATCATGTGTGTGTGATAATATTGATGTTTCCACATCGATACTACCAACAGCCTTCTTTCTAGTAATTCACAGAATATGTCAGGAGGTACTAGGAGCTAGTAGAGCTGCCGCTAATGTTTACTCCGCTCTTACGTTATTCTGCTGCACACTGTAATGTTAGTAGTAGTTGTGAGATGTAGAGCACTGGGATGTTTACTACAATTTCGGGAGAGTTTTCTGCATTTACCTTCGACACGTGTCTGCTCTCCGGAGATTCTCCGCAGAAGAAAACGTTACCTCTTGGCCATATGTGTAACGCATCCTGTGGCTTACTTAACAAATCAGATGCCGCCAAGGGCGACACAATGCTGGAGAGAGAAGTGGCAGGGGAGAGAGAGGGAGGGGCGGCAGCATCCGAGCTGAAATAACCCAGTTTTTAATTGATTTCTTGATATCGGCCCATTGGATAAAAAAAAAAAAACACTGATACCGATATACATCAACATTCCGATAATCGGCCCGGCCGATAATCAGTCGACCTCTACTGAAAAGCACCGTAGATGCTCAGTGCAACACTCATCCATACCACTTGATAACTACAGCTGTAGATTTGTTTTTTGCTTCAGTCATGACCATATATGGTAGCTTCTCGTTGATTGAGATCACACACACAGGTACCCTGAGGAACACCAGGTTGTGCTAATGTTTTTGCAGTTTGTCGTAATGTTCCAGGAACCTATGGAAAGATCTAGCATTATCACAATGGTTCTGTCGCAGGCTTCTTGATTCATACCAGTAGTTAATCACTGTAACCATGATCACTGTAACAAAAAGTACTTAATGCACTGTTAAGGTTAATAAATGCCGTGTGTTTTCAGATCTACAGCATGAGTCTGAGGCTTTCTGCGCTGTTTGAAGAGCATGTCAGCTCCATCCTGGCTGACTATAAAGCCATCCATGGCCTGACAGGCAAACTGACCAGACAGGGCACAGACAGACAAACACGACATGCCACGGACAGACAGACACGGCACGCTATGAAGAGGAGAAGGAGGAGAAGTGATTCCCCCGCAAGCAGCACTGCGTCAAGGTAGAACATTTGTTTCAGTTTGGGTTATTGTGTATTTACATTTCTCTGACAGCTGGATGTTACACTGTTCTTCCTCCATTCAACTTGTAGCCCTGAACGGAAGAGACGCGTGTCATCCAGGGTGACGGCAAAAAAGGAGCCTTCGCCCGCTCCTTCACGGCCTCCATCGCTGAGGCAGAACATTACACCCAAACAGCCCCCGCAGCTGGTGAACGGAAAGGCAGAGACGCCGGCCACAGGACGGACACGCAGCTCTGCACGACACTCTGCACACTCTCCGCCTTCCTCAAACTCCTCACACAACACCACAAGCAACACACACAGCACAGCAGGTGAGGTCACACACACAACAACACATGTAAATTAAACACATCTACCTGCGCGGTCCTGGTGCAAGGACTGGATCTATTAATAAAACGCCAATTGATGTTGATGATGTGTAAAGGTTCATATTTCAGAATAAGTACAAAGTGAACCTGAACAGTTTGAATTTTAGTGTCTTAAAATACCAATATTTTCAGTCAAACCAAAAGCCAGATTTGAAACGTGACTCCATGTTTGAGATCATATAAAACTCGACTCATCGTACAGACCTCAACCTAAAAGTTTTACAACCACATTACACATTCTTTATTCCCATTCATAATGAATGTTTATATGGTCAAGGCTGCTTAAAATCAGTGAATAATATATCCCCCTGGACTATTCACATTTTCACAGTCAGCCATTACTGACGGCAGAGCTTTGTAAAAGCCGGCGTACACTGTGCGATTTCAGGCCTAATTCAGACCCGATCTGCAGCCGTGCACGCTGCCGGCATTCGCAAGCAATTGCACCGTAGTACATATAACTTCAAATCAAGCAATGCCTCGTGATCAGGAATCTGTGAGCCAGTCATAAAGGAAATACAGTACCAGTCAATGTTTTTTTTTTTTTTGTTCTTCTACTCATTTTCAACATTGTATATAAATACATCTAAACTGTCACTTTAAAAATCTCAAGGACTTTGAATGTGTAGTCATCAAAACCATCATGAGGACTGTCTCTGGTTGCTGAGGCTAATAATTCTAATAAACTTCTCTGCAGCCGAGGTAGCCCCTTGGTCTTCATTTCCTGGGACGTCCTCATTAGAGCCAGTTTCATCTTAGAAATTGATGGTTTTGGTGACTGCACATGGGGACACGTTCTTCAAGTTCTTGAGATTTTTTGGATTGACTGACCTTCATTTCTTAAAGTAATGATGGACTGCCCTTTCTCTTAACTTAACTAAATATTTCTCACCCTAATATGGATTTGTACAGTAGTAGTAGCACTAATAGAGCTATTGACTGTACCCATCTTGCCTCTTGACAAGGCAACTGATGGTCTAAAGCAGATTAATTAAGGCAAGAAATAGCACAAATTAACTCTTTACAATGTGTACCTGTAAATTGAAAACCGTTTCGGGACAACCTCATGAATCCGATCAGAGAATGCAAACCTACCATCAAAGCTAAATGTGGCTACTTTGTACAATCAAAAATGTAAGACATGATTTGGGTCTCTGTAGAAGAGTGTTGGGAAATATTTATTTAATTGCAGTCTGCTACTTTGGCGCTAGATGTCACTAGATGTCATACTATAAAGTTCTACGTTTATTGACATAAAGTTAGCTTGTTTATCTTTTTTCCCATTTTCAGAGTCTACTCGCTCATTACGGGCTCACAACTCTGTGTCTGCTTCAACATCACCAGCCAATGAAAAGCTGACACCTTCACCTGCTGCAGAAAGTGGTGGAGGAAGCACACGACGGAAACTCCGGACTCCTGTACGACACACACCTGGTAAGAAAGCTGAGATTTATTGTCTAATTTACAAACTCAGCAGCTTATTTTCTCATTCTAAACAAATGTTTTGTTTTTTTTCTGTCAGGATCTCCTGCCAGCCCCTCATCACAAAACACAGTCCACCTGAATGGCCACAGTAGTCACGTGACCCTGGGTGTGGGCAGGAGGGCGCGGAAGTCGAGACCGGAGCCGCCAGTGAGTCCTTTAGAAGTCCCAACTCCCGCTAGTCCTTCCAGACAACAAAGTCGGACATCAAGCAAGAAGAAAGGCCGGAAGGGCAAGCAGGATGTAGAGGACATAAAAAGGAGTTCCACTCCTGATGATGACCTTGACCAATCCACTGGTGATGAAGGCGGGACATCCTCTGCACAGGAAACGCCTGTGCTGTCAGACTCTGGCATGGCATCGACGCCAAGACGACGCGGCCGACCCAAAGCTGTTAAAACTGACGAAGCGTTGCCTCCTCCACCTCTTCCACCTCCTCCCCCTCCTCCTCCTGCACCTGCTGAGTCTCCTGAGCCCTCACCACTGAGGAGGAGCAGCAGGCGCACCAACGAGGAGGTCACACCACCTCCACAGACTGCCACGCCACCAAAACCCAATCAGAAGGAATCTCCAGTAGACGAGGCGGGAGGGTCGATGCGTACGCGGAACCAGGGGCGGCGGTCAGCCTGGTACATGGAGGAAGACTCCGAGGAGGAGCAGAGGCAGCTGCTGTTTGAGGACTCATCAATCACGTTCGGCACCTCCTCAAAGGGTCGGGTTCGAAAACTGACAGAAAAGGCCAAAGCCAACCTTATAGGCTGGTAACACAAGATGAGAACAGACGCATTTCTGTCAGCTGATGGAAAAGAAATCTGTCTCAAGATTTCAAAGCGTATTCATCAGAGGAAGCTGATTTGAAGTCACTCTTGGTGTTGTATGTGTTTTTGTGTAAGTGAGCGGGGATCTGCGCTAGCTACAACACCCAGCAACGCGACAATGTGTCCGCTCGGCGTTCCCCCCGGTGCGGCAAGCACATCACTACGCAAACCAGCGCGTGCTCGTTCGCTCCGACTCCTCTGACATTATTGGTCCATGTTGGATCCTGCAGGAGTTCAGTCACTGATTATTGTGGTGGTGGTCCTCGGGACCTGCTCCTGTCCAGCGAATCATTTTCTGTCAGTCTGAGCAAAACAGATTTCAGTACTTGAAAAAGTCATTTTAGGAGCTAAATGCATCTTACCTGACTCTTTCTACTTTCAAGGACTTGTCTCTGCTAGGTAGGTCAAAGATGCCCACTGAGCAGACGTTGTTCAGATATTTTCCTCCAGAGAATTTGTCAGGTCTGTGACAGACTACGGACCACTGGCCTGACAACATCTTTTGTCCCCTCTGCTCTTTTTTTATACAACAACCTCCCTTCTCTCTGCTTTTTCTAAGATTTGTACATTACGATTGGCTGTCTGTTTTTGGAAGTCTTACACATCGGCTGACCTAAGCGTGTGTGTCTGCGCTAAAATACCAAATGGCGTACCTCGGTGGAAAGGTACTGTAAATCTGTAGGTTTTGTTTACTATTGATATGTGTGGGTGTGTGCGCGAGTGCATTTTGCATGATAATTAAGAGGGAGCATCTCTTTTTTTTTTTTTTTTTTTTTTTTAAAAGCTGTTTTTACTGTGAGGAGGAAATGATGCATGGGTGAAAGGGGTCATTTTTGTGTTTAGGTAGATTAAGTTTCAGTGCGTCCACATCATTAGCAATACCTTGTGCCTTTATGTCTTCAGTGTGTATGTAAGCGTGCTTGGCTTCTGCCCTGGAAAGTACATGTGCCTGTACGTGTGTGCATCGTGACCGTGCGTGTAACTGAAGGAATGTGTTTTTACAAAATGAGTGTAATGTTGATTTTTCCCGCGTTCAAACAGTGGCATACAGTTTGATCATTGTGAAACCTCTCAAAGAAATGTATTTATAGCAGTTCAAAAAAGAGAATTTACCGTTGTTGTACACATACCATTATCCATGTCAATATATTATCCTATAACCAACCTATTGTCAGTTTATACCTAAGGTACAGTTAATGGAGCTTTGGGCGACTTAGCTTTGAGATGCACTTACCACAGACCAGTTATCAATGCAGTTGTAGGGAGTAACCCTGTGTATTTTAAATGGTTAACATATAAAATAAAACTTTTTAAATGGTGATATGTTTCTATGGTGACCACGTACATGCACACACACCCACACCGTTCTGTCTCGCATGTTCTTGCACTTTCTCATGCCTGAAGTGGAGATCAAACTGGATCGGACTGAATTCGGATGAGCAGACACTTCGTATATTCGTCCTTCTGATCGTGTGCCTTTGCAACTCTGGCATTTTGAGTCCTCGTTTTCTCCTTTTGGGGCCTTTTTTTTTTTTACAGAATAAAAACACTTCCTGGTTTTGGGAGATTGGACCAGACCCGGCAGGCTTATGACAGAAAGAAACACAGATGGAAGCAAACAAACCAACAACGTGACGGACTAAGTGCATAAAAAATGGCGGCCCGACAGCATGACTTAAGTATCACTTCCGTTTTCAGTCCCATCAGGGGAAACCGGATCATAGCATCTATATTCACCTGATTCATGTAGTTTTTCTACGTTTTTCTTGTCACACATTATCAAGCATATATTGCTTCTGCTTGTCATTGATTTATTCTGTTGTTGGTTATTTTATCATGGGTTTGTCAATGCCAAATTCTGTCTTTGGGCACTGAAGTTTTTAAATGTGGCTTTTGAATGTGTTTTATTTTCCTTTAAAGAAGCTTCACTGGCTCCACTGTGAGTTTGTCAACCCCCCTAATATGATATTGAATAGTTTTTGTCTGTGTTTCCTCCATAAAGGACAATATTTCAGCAGAGTTGTGTTGTTGGAATGGTGTTTTATACTCACTTATTTCAGAATAGAGTTTGCCATTTCTTTATCACTCAGTCTGTTGTATTTTTTTATGTTCAGTCTTGACTTTTCATTCTCAAAGTTGATCTGTAAAGCTTTCATTGGCACAGGAAAGATCTGGACTTTTTATTTCAGTCACAGAAATCATATTTACATGCAGGATTTGCACAGATTGTTACTAAGTAGAGTGTTACATGATCCAGCTTTAAAAAAAAAACAATACTTGAACATGCCAAATGTGTGAAACATACAGGTGTGACTTAATCTGGAACAATTGGTGGCTGCAGTCCTTTTCAAAAATGCATTTTCAGTTGTAGGATGCAAGTCAAGGATGCACATTGTTTTCACTTTAAAATGAAAATTAAATTGGTTGTAAACTGGGTCTTCATCACATCGCCTGCATTCTGTGCATATAATGAAAAAAGATCTGATTTACTACTGCTTGTCAAATCACTTTAAAGGTCCCTTATGTGAAAATTCATCTTGCAGAGTTTTAACGTTTATATAAAGTGCATGGCGTAAAATTACACTTGTGAAAATCTGAACTTGCTCAGGTCTGCCAGTGCTGAGAAATCCTAAGTTTTAATTTGTGTGACTTGTGACATCACAAGCAAGAACCAATGACAGTCCTGTTAAAATGCATTAATTTGATTGTAATCATGAGTCGTGGTCGAGTTAAAATTAAGTTTCACAACCATTAGACGAATGCAAATGTTCCTGGTTTTTTTTTATTTATTTTTTTTAAGAAAATTGACTGTGAAAAGTGTTGGAATATGGTCTTAAGCAAAGTTGGGAATGATCTGTATATAAACTGCATGGATATAGAATTTTAAATTTAACTTAATTTAACTTATCCCTTAAATTTATATCTGTAGCATTCTTACGTCTGTTAAAGACTTCTGGATGTTGATGAAATTAAGTCAGTTGATTTGATTTTTTCCTTTCTTTTCTTATGGCCTCTGTGATGCTGCTACAACATGCTCTGATTTTATTGAAAAACTGTTGCACTTTTCATCTGAAAATACTCCGGTCAATAAACGGGTAAATCCGAAGGTGACCTGGAATCAGACTCTGACATAAAAAGACACTGCAAACAGTATATATTTGTTTGGAAGAAAACAAAATATATATTGGAAGTTGCTCGTGGGGGGGCGGGGCTAATTTTAGCCTGAATAAAATTTGTCGAGACCGGTGATGTTTCAAAATCTAAAAGTAAAAAAAGTGAAAGTGTAGACTTTTCTGTGGCTTTTAAGGTGAGACGAAAACATTTTATCTGGACCATAACGGAATGTTTCCCCTCCTGTCCATTTAAAGGTCCGACGATACTGAGCAGGTTCATATTCTCACAGCTTTTATTTTACGTCATAGACTTTACATAAACCTCAAAACCGTGATTTGCAGTAAGAAATAGAACCTTAAATCATGGAAGCAATAAAGTGTCAGAGAACAAGTAATGAATTTGTTCCCCGTTCTACTGGACATCACTCACACCTGCCCAAGGTTTTGTCTTCTATGTTTTGCTTTTTTTTTTTGCTCTACATTTTCTTACTCACCTACATTTTTGTCCGGGCCTGTGCCAACGTGTGGCTGTTTGTTTGACCAGGCGTCACATTGTGTTGGGGTGTCAGAGGTGAAAGGTCACCGTGCAGTGTATGTGTGCCTGTGTGTGAGACGAGAGGCTCCATATTTGAGCCACTGGGGAGGTGTGTTGTGGGACATTTTGAGTTTAAAGGGGGGCGTCAGACGGGAAAGAAGAACAGCACGGGGGTGTGTACTTTATTTCAAGTGGACTGATTGAACAGGATGTATTTGTTAGTTTGGATACTTTTTATATATAAAGGAATTAATGCAAAAAGAAGCTTAAGGCTAGAATGTATGTGTAGGGAAGTACTGCTGTCCTGTTAGTTCATACCGATATTTTAAGTAAATAAACAGTTGTGTTTCCATATCCAGCATCTCTGTGGTCATTTTTATTTGTGTGCGTCATAAATAAATAAGAATTTCTTACTTGTATTTAAGTACTGCACTGGCATGTCCCATGAATTGACATACTTTATACTGAGAGACACTTATGTTTACATTTCGTACATTTTATAATAGTTTATAAATAGCTTTTAAATTGTATGAAAAAAAATTGGTTATGATAATTTTTTACATACAGTTGAAGTCAAATTTATTGGCCGCTCTATGAAAGTTTTTGTAGTATCAAAGCATCCTGCTAAAAACAAGGGAATTGAGTTTAGATCTGAAAAGAACAAAGATATTGAAACATTTCAGGAAAGGAGTGAGAAGCATGGGAAAATATTCTGAAAGAATTTTCACAGGACGGCTAATTATTTTACCTCAGCTTTATTAGACATGTATTTTTATGGAAAATATATTTTGCATACAATTGGTGATCTTTAGCATAAAAGTTAAGGCATTGATATGTCTATTTTTGAAAAAAATATGAAAAATGTAAAATCCTTTGATAGATCAGTGGTTAAACTTTTCGAGTTTAAGAAATTTAACATCACAAAATGTAATAAATGTTATAATTGGGCAGACAGCAAGAAGGTTCTGAGTTCAAATCCCAGGGCTGCGCAAACTCTTACTGTGTCGAGTTTGTGTTTTCTATTTGATTTCCCCATGAGGGAAGAAAAAGGAAGAAAAGAAAAAAAAAACTGCATGTACATAATGTGTGAGAATGAAACTAACTTTATGCACTGTGATTTAATAAGAAAAAAATAGTACTAATAAAACTGTCAAAAATAATTCATAAAATAATAAGAGAGCAGAAAGAATTGATTTAAGAATGAAAAAATAACCAGGGAAATGAGCAAAATAATCCACAAAATGAACTAAAATCAAAATCACGAGAAAAAAAAAATCGAGATTTGCAAGACTTTACGAAATAATAATAATAAACCCGAGAAAATGTGCAGTTTCTGAAAAGATCGCGTGGGATTGCTGATTCAGAATATCTGAATTTGCTGAAAAATACCTGAGGGCATCGGAGGCTGAATGAACATCAAAGAATCAAAGGCAGTGCAGTGTTGTAGTCACCAACATTCTGTGTGACTTCTCCATTCATTTGTTATGGGAAAAAATAATTGTGAACAAACCTAAATTATTTAAATACTGTACTACAAAATATATATTTACAAAACGCATTAACTGGAATGTCCTGGATGAGTTTGACAATATGGGGTTTGAATGGTGTGAATTGGGCGAAAACTGTGGGAGCAGATGTGTCCAAAAAAGGGGTGAAATAAAAATAATACAATAATATATGTAATAATAATAATAACAATAATAATAATAATAAATTGAATCTTCAGTGGAAGGGAACAATAATGAGATTGCTTGGCAGCAATCCAACTAATAAGCAAAAATGAACAAAATAATCCACAATGTGAACAATAATTGACCAAAACAATCAAGAGTCAACAAAAATGAAGAAAATAATCCACACAATGAAAAAAAAAATATATATATAACATTAATAAAATAATTGACAAAATGAGCAAAAATGAACAAGAACGGTTAAACATTTTCCACAAATGAGCAAAATATTAAGGAGCAAAAAAAAAGACAAATTCAGAAGAAATTGAAGTGGGAGGCGTCACTGTGAAGTTCGATGAGTGAACTCTGCCCCCTAGTGTCTCCAGTGCGTCATTACGTCAGATCCTCTCTTCGCCCGGAACCCACGGGCTCGTTCCTCCCTGACGTGGCGAGCCGCTAAAGGTCCGCCGGTTCCTGCGTGGGCTCCGACGATTGGGCACAAAACAAGTTGGCAAATTTCCACTCGAAATGTAAATACACAGGTGGCGGCATGGACACGCGAATGGTTTATGTAAATAAAACAGAAGTGAAACTGTGTCGCACTGCTCCGGTTTCCACGCGTGCACATTGAACCTTCTCTGTGATTTCGGACTTTTCCCACCTGCCGCATCCCACCTGCCGCGCGTCCCCGTCCCCGGTGCGTCCTCGCGGACATGCCTCAGCTCTCGGCCGCGGCGGCCGTACAGCTCGTGCTGCTCCTGTCCGCCGTGCCCGCGCAGTACCTCATCTCCCGGTGGAGCGGATCCACGGCGCTGCAGCGGTACCACGCCACCTCACGGTAGGTCACGAGCCGGGGGTGAGCACACCTGAGCGTCACCGTCAGGTGTGCTGGGGCTCAAACGTCTTCGTTTGCTTCGAGTAGTGGACATGAGTTATTGTTGGAAATGGATTTATGTCTATGAAGCTGGCACGTAAAGTAGAACAGACTTTCTCTATTATTGTCCACGTTCACACATGCACGATGTGCCATTTCTCCATTTTTGTTTGGGGAAGTAACTTTGATATATAATTTATTCAGAAATCAGTCTGTACTTTGCACAATCCTTCTCCTTCAGTGTTTTTTTTAGTACAATATTTTCAACATGGTCCAGCAGATGATATTTTTCAGGGCGTCAAACGATTAAAAATCCAAGGCGTGTGGTTTTTCTTCCATCGACTATGACCTGGACGACTGAGAATCTTCACAGAAACGATTAAAAATTTTAATCTGATTAATCACAGGGTCACTGGATTAATTTAGATTAATCACAATACCCATTTGTTTTTCATTTCGTAGGAGCAAAACGGTGATATAGACACTTGACTAAATTACTTATTTTACATTAAAATGTATATTTTATGTAAAATAAGTGGTATATGTATGTATTTTTTTCTAATTTAAACTTGTGTAACTAAAGGAAATTCCACCTGCTTTGTAGAACTTAACAGAACCTCTAATGTTCTGCTGAGATGTTTTTGCTTTTTTTACACTTGGTTCACAGTTTTCATCAGTCACTAATGTCATTTGTTTCAAAAAAAAAAACAACTTTTTACATTGAAATTGACTTTGAAGCAGTAAATGCTAAAGAAGCTGGCAGTGACGTGGGTCAAATGTAACATAAGATTTCATCACTTTTTCCTTGATACATGAGTTAATACGCGTTAACACGTTAATCACGTTAAACATTTTAAACTAATTAACCATGCAAGTGGATTAATCCGGATTAACGCGTTCATTTTGACAGCCCTAGATATGTTTTACATTGTCCTCATTATTTGTGCAGGATTTCTGCTCATATTTCACTGCTGAATTCAAATCATGCGTACCGGTGTTTTGGGATTTTTGGGTTTTCAGAATACTGAAGCTAAATGAAGACCTTCAACACATTGCGGCTTTTTTCTGATTGCAACATTGATCAAATCTATTAGAGAATCGAATATGACCAGGTGTGTAATATCTAACAAGTAGAAAATGTGCAGTCTCTGAAGAGATTGCGTGGGATTGATGATTCAAAATAGCTGAACTTGCTGAAAAAGTTCATGATGGCATCGGAGGGTGAAAAAACCTATATTATTTAAAAAGTACAAAAAATAGATTTACAAAATGCAATAGTCTGAATGTCCTGGACAAGCTTGACAATGTGGTGTTTGAACGGTGTGACTCGGGCAAAAACTGTGGGCGTAGATGGGGTCCAAAAAAGGGGCAGAATAATAATAATAATAATACAGTGGTATCTCGCTGTACGAACGCTTCCTCCTATAAAATATTCGAGGTACGAAAAAAATTTTGGCCAAAAATAAGTCCTGGCAACTGCAAAAAACATTGCATTGCAAAAGAGAGGGACCCGGATGTGACTGATGTTCCCGGAAGTCATACCAAAACTAGTAGCTGGCTAGCGAATACCAGCAGCTACCAACGTAGTAACGTGCTAAGAACAACACAGTCGCCTCAGACATCAGTAAACAAAAGCCTACAAAACGCATGCAGCCCACGAGATGCATCACACAACGCTAAACCAGAGTTACTCCAGTGGCGATGACACAAAATCAGCTCAATTACAGGCACGTGTACCCAAACTACAGGCCACAGCATGTGCTAATACCAGAAGCCACTGAGGTAGCAATATGCTAACGACAATAGTCAGTCAACATTGGTAAACACAGCCTACCATCTAGCTACATGGCTGGTGTAGCCTCTGGCTACATGCTACAAACACAGCCAGCTGGCTAGATACGCTGACAAACAGCAGTACCCCCCGCCGGCAGTAAACACAGCTACCGGACGCCTGTGGGACCTCGCACCGAAAAACACACACAGCACGCTGACACGCTCACATACGCTACAGGGGATTCATCACTGCCGAGTCATAAGCCAAGGTAAGACGACATGAATGAATAAATGTGCGTGTGTTTAATATATACTTTATATGGGAGTTTTCGTGAGTCCCAAAATGGATTAATTTTAATTTACATGCATTCCTGTGGGGAAAACCCGTCCCACTGTAAGTAATTACCGCTTCATGAGCATCACGCCGGAACGGATTAATTTCGTACAGCGAGATACCACTGTAACTAGAAAATGTGCAATCTCTGAAGAGATTGCGCGGGTTTGCTGATTCAAAAGTTGGGAAGAGCACTGGCAGCACAACAAAGACGATTTCTGAGCTAAGTCGAAGAGTGGGTTACATCACAGTGCTGGGGTCTCTTCAAAGGATGTAGTTTTGGGGTCTGGCACTAAAAAGGAAATATAAAATTGGGCAATGAGGAGTTAAAGTCTTTCTGCCTCTGGAAGTGTGACTGTCTTGCCTTGTTTACGCTTCCCTGATGGCCTCGAACAGGTGCTGTGTGTGTGTGTGTGTGTGTGACCTCCTTGGAGCAGACGCTGCTTGGAGAATGGATTCGCTCACCCTTCCCTCGCATATAAACATTCTGATATAGGAGCATTCTGAACTCTGAGGACATGGGTCACCATGTGACACATCATGGAATTCAACGTCTGACATGCATTAAAGCGATTCTTGACGTGTTGAGAGGAACTCTTTATATGGACGTGACGCTATGGTAGAATATCATGGAACTTAACATCTGGACGATGCTCTGGGGGAGGATTTTTGTGTCCCTGTCAGAACTGGGGCACCACAATGCATCCACTGTTACCACACATTTCTCTCTGACCTTGCTTTGTGTGAGAAACTGCTAAACGTGCATGAGGGTTTTTTTTTTTTCTATGTGACCATAATTTTGCTGACTCGAGCCTAATTCTGGGAACTGTGCTTTTTTTCTTTTTCTTTTTTTTTCTCTCTTTCCTCGTGTATACTACCCCCCCCCCCCCACCAACTGTATAAGGCGCTTCAACATGAGCGCACCTTAATGTCAAGTAAAATTCCTTGTATGTGTACGCATGCTGGGCAATGAAAGAACATTCCGATTCTGAAATAGCTGAACTTGCTGTAAAAGTTCATGAGGGCATCGGAGGATGAAAGAGCATCAAAGGATGAAAGGCAGTGCAGCGTTGGCGCTGTAGTCACCAACATTCTGTTTGACTTGGTTGTTTTATTTTTTTTGTACTCTGCCTTTGCTCAAGTCAGCTGGGATAGGCACCAGCACCCCCCCCCCCGACCCTCACGAGGATTAAGGGGTAGAAAATGGATGGATGGACCCACTAACTGCGTGACAACAGGTGTCCTCCCACTGAAACTTTGCTCCGTGGCGTGATTACTTGACCGTGACTTCATTAAACGTGAGACTTTTTGCACCTGCCGCACGTGCCCGTCACAGACATGCCTCTACTCTCAGCTCTGGTGGCGCTGCAGTTCGCGATGCTCCTGCCCGCTGTACCCACGCAGTACCTCATCTTCAGGTGGAGCGGATCCACGGAGCTGCAGTGGTACCACCACACTGCCCGGTAAGTCGCGAGCCGGGTGTGAGACGCACTGTGCACGATGATGCTCAGGTGTGCTGATGGCTCAAACGTTTTAGTTTGCTTCGAGTAGTAGACGTGAGTTATTGTTGGAAATGGATTTATTTCTATAAAGGGGAAGGCACATAAAGTAGAACAGACTTGTCCCGTAGAGTACCTTTATTTTCCGGATTACACGTCGCGTTTTTTTTTTGCATAGTCTGGCTAGGGGAGTGACAAATATACTGGAGCGACTTGTACATTACATATTTCAAGTATTGGGTGTTTATCACACTGACAGCCACTAGAGGTCACTGTAGGCTTGTGTAAATGCATCTGTATTACTGACAGTTTAAAATGTAGACATTACCGGGAACAAATGGGACGTGTTGTCCAGAGCGACTTATACACATTTTTTTTCTTCTTCATTATGCATTTTTTCGCTGGTGCGACTAACATTCCAGAGCGACATATCACCCGGAAAATACAGTAACTGTTCTCATTGTTGTCAACATTCACACATGCACAACTTGGTATTTCTCCATTTTGTTTGGGGATGTAACCCTTTTTATTTAATTTAGTCAGAAATCAGTCAGTAGTTTGCACACATCTTCTCCTTCAGTGTTTATTTACAGTATTTTCAACATGGTAAATGATATTTTTTGAATTGTCATCATTATTTGAGCAGGATTTCTGCTCATGTTCACGACTTTATGCTTAACAGCAATCCCACTATTGTTCTCCACTCAAGATTCCATTTATTATTATTCCGCCCCTTTTTTGGACACATCTACTCCCACAGTTTTCACCTGATTCACGCTATTCAAACACTATATTGTCAAGCTCGTCCAGGACATTCCAGCTATTGCGTTTTGTAAATCTGTCTTTTGTAGTTTTTAAATAATTTAGGTTTTTTTCACTTTTTTTTTTTTCACCTGAGCTGGTGTGTAAAATGTAAATAAAAACAGAATGTGATAATTTGCAACTTTTTGAAACACCATACATGATTAAAAATAGCACGAAGACAAGATATTATATGTTGAACTGAGAAATGTCATTCTTTTGAAAACTGTATGTCCATGTTGGATTTGATGCCAGCAACATGGTTTAAAATAGTTGAGTCAATGGTAAGAAAAGACAGGAAATGTGGGAAATGAATGCATTAGTTTGTCATTACTAACCTGTTGCCATTTAACCTTCAAAGAGGAAATCCTACATAAATCAGATGCAGAAATGCTGCTGTCTTCTCTGGGCCTGAGCAGACTGCAGCCAAGTGGAAACTATTCTGTGGTCTGACCAGTCCACATTTGTTTAGAAATCATGAGAAGAGAGGGACCATCTGGCTTGTTCTCAGTACCCACAAGCCGAGATCTGTGCTGGGTTTGGGGCTGCGTTGGTGCACGTGGCGTGGGTTCCCTGCACGTCTGTGAGGGCAGCGTTAACCCTGAATAACGTGTTGCCAAGCAGACGATGTCTTTTTCAGAGAAGTCTTGTTTACTGTAGCGTCACGCCATAATTAAAGAATTTGGGTGCGACGCTGGCTTTTCTGCATTCCTAACCTGTCACCTGTTCATAATGTTGGACCCATTGTTGTGAATGAGACGCTTAAAGAGGGTTGTTAAAACGAGGTGATGCAACAAGGTGGTGAAAGTGACCCTGGTTCAGCTTTTTGACACACGTTGCTGGCATCAAATTCAAAATGACAGCATTTGTGTCTTTGAGCTATTTTCAGTGAACTATGGGATTTTTATATTTTGCAAATCATTCCATTTTGTTATCTTTGACATTTTATAAAGCAACTAAATTTGTTTTCTTTTTCATGGTGTTTCAGATTACTCCGAGTGTGGAAGGAGTGGACCGCGTCGTACCTGAACGTCACGGTGTGGATGGACTGGACAAGTCAGCAGATTTCCAGAGTCAAGTGAGTTATCGGGTGTCGGCGACTTAAATACAGACTGTGGGTTGATTTTTAGAGTTTTTGTTCTAATAGTTTTGTTTTTTCAAAGGTCTTTTGTTGGTTTGGATGAAGAGCAAAAGCCTCAGGAGTCACTCGCTTTCGAGACCATGCTGTATGACAACGACCGAGGATTTTTTGGAGGTTTGTTTATTTACCTGCATTACCCACATTTCATGGCCCAAATCATTTATTCCCCAGAACCACAGAATCAACTTCACAGACCAAGGCAGCATCGAATGATGATTTTCTCTACTCTGATGATTTAATTTATTTTTATTAGTCCTTTATTTACAGGCAAGTCATTAAGAACACATTATTTATAATGGCAGCCTTGCAAAGGCGGAGCCTCTTCAGGGAAGGGGAGGGGCAGGGCTGGAGCGGGACGCATTTTCAGCCCTGGAGTTTCATGCCTCAAACCGGCCCACTTTAGATCACGACCTACTATTATTAAAATCAAGTAATTATAAGCTAACATGTTAAGTCTACAATAGCACACACTTCTATAAAGCGTTGGAGTTCGGTGTATTTTTCTAAAATATTTCCAATTCAGTTCAAGTCAGGGTTGCATCACAGTGTAGATCTATTTAAACATGAATGCACATCCTTTTCAACAATATCATAATCTGTATTCTGTTCAAATAAGTGTTCAGATATCCAAACCTTAATAATGAAAAAAGATTCAATAAAAATATATATAAAAAAAGAAAAACAAAATAGTGTTGCACTTTCTAATAACACTGTTTCTCCTCTGCAAGGAGACAGTTCCATGACGACTTGGCGAACATGAATTAAAGGGCAAATCTCCAGCAGTATTCTCTGCAACATCAAGAATGTCCTTTTCTGCAATATCAAATATCAAGCAATTAGTATCCAGAGATCTAATCCTGATGAATAAAGAATAAAATAATTATTGCACTGTTCTCTGCAAGTTTATTCACAGTATAACGTAACTTTCTAGTGATGCCAATATTTATTTTTCCTTTGCATAAGAGTATTTAGAAAGAAACATGACCAATCCTAAAACATTAATAAATGCCTGAGCAGTGCACTGGTGTCTTTGTTTATTAAAGTTTCATTGTCCAGAATACTACTGCTTGCTTGTTCACCCACTCAGCTGTTCCATACAGTTTAATGACAACAATCCCCTCATCACTTCTGGCTCTCCTTCTGACACTAAAACACATTTTTAAAAAGGTCATAATTCTCAACACAAATCTTAATTCAGGTCAGTTGCGTTAATGTAATCACGGTGGAAATAAAACAAAATGTATTGCAGAGGAAGGATTTGAACCGACGATCTCTGGATTACCGACCCAGCACGATTTCACTGCACCACCCATTAGGAAAGTGTGAGGGTTCCGTTCACATTTGGACGGGGACGTCAACCCGGTGCTGTGACTGAACACCAGCCCTCACGGCCCAAACATCAGACGGGACCACCCGGTCCTCCCGGTCAGCCATGCCAGGCCTGCGGAGGGCTTAACGTGGAAAAGAAAGAATAGTTAAACAAGCCGAACTCAACAAAAAGATTTTCAGCACATCAACAATAAACAAAAGAAGTGTAGTTAGCATTGAAGTCATGTAGGATGGATTTTCAGGTTAGTGTTGTTGAGGAAAAAACAGGACATGCTTAAGATATGGAAAGTTATCAGTTAATTTAATAGTCAAAAATTAATTATTAATTTGTAATTGTGTAATAATTGGAACAAAATTTACATTATTCGTACTTGATGTACTGTACTTTTATTCTTGTCATTTAATTTGCAGGATATAAAAATGTAAATGTATGTGGTTTATAATTACAGTGGATAAAAAGTCTACACGCCACTGTTCAAATGCCAGGTTTTTGTGATGTAAAAAATTTACACCAAGATAAATGATTTCACAATTTTTTCCACTTTTAATGTGACCTATAACCTGTACAACGCAATGGAAAAACAAACTGAAGCCTTTTAAAGGGGAAAAAATGAAAATCTTGAAACAACCTGGTTGCATAAATATACACACCCTTAAACTAATACTTTGTTGCAGCACCTTTGGCTTTTATTCCAGCACTCAG
>JAQQAE010003474.1:0-16011 GCA_029823295.1 Pseudamia nigra | reverse complement strand
ACTGGTGTATAGAAGGCCAACTACACTTCTTATGTAAATATTTGCACTTTTTTGTTGTTTTTGTTCATTTTTGAAAGTATTTTGTTGACTGGTTTATTTATATTATCCATTTTTATTTGTTTTGCATCTAATTTGGTTATTTTATTGATTGCTATGTTCATTTTTCCTCTTCTGTCTTCCTTTCTTGGCAACATTTTGACTGTTCTGCTTGTTTTGTTTAATTTTCTTGATTGGTTCGCTCAATTTCTTGATTTTTGAGTTTCTTGATTGGTTTGCTCATTTTTTTTATTTTTCTTTTAAATTTGTCCTCTTTTGTACCTCTTGTTTTTTTATGTTGCTGCTTTTTCTGATTTTTTTTTTATTTTAAGTCAAAATACTCATTGACTTATTGAATGTTGCTTTTCATTTTTCCTTAATTTTGTAACTATCATAAATTTAATATCACCTCGTTACTGTCAGTTTACTTTTGTAGGGCAGTGTAGTGGACACCGTGCATGAAAGAGTTAACATAATGAGAGGAAGAAAAAAGTGAATAAAATAATTAAGAAAATAAACACAGTAAGAAACAAAATAGGCAAAACAAAATGAGCAACAAAATGAACAAACGTGGAAAAAAACATCAATAATATCTGAACAAAATGACTGAAAATGATTATAAACTTACATAATATTGTTCTTTTTAACTACAAATCAATCTACACATCACAGCAGTGATGCAAGAATGAGTCCAACCAGGACTCTTCTGGCCAGGAGGTTACAGTTTTGTGTCTATCACCTTTAACATTCATCTGGTCTGTTTCTGTTTGTAGATCGACTCGGATGATGTCATCACTCGAGATGAGCAGATCTATATTCTGATTGGTGCTCATGCAAGATGTGAACGAAACATCCAGGCACAAATGGCCTTCATTAAGGGTACGGAGTTGCTCCTGATCACCATAACATACCACGGATGCATATTCACTTAATCCCAGTGAGGTGTAATCAGCTACTGGTCAGTTTAATGTGTAATTCTCCTAAAGACACATTCAAACCTTCACTGCAGGAGTAAGCGTTTAGAAACCACAGTCAGGTTGTGTCAGGTGCGAGTGCACTTCACAGTATATAATCAAAGACGGTTTTTATTATAATGAGTGATTTATTTAAGATCAGATAGAACATCCATCCATTTCCTGCTGCTCGGTGTCACTTTGAGATGAATGTCGATGTGGACAATAGCGGTGGATTCTTCATTCAGACTGTGACGTAAGTGCTGATGACAGCCTGTCCAGATAATTTGGTCAGAAATTTAATGAGACGGAGCGCTGATCTCAACACCCAGAATGAAATGCATTGGACAAAGTGCTAAAGTGGCTCATAATCTGACAAACTAATATGATGTAATAATAACTGCAACTCTTCTATCATGGTCATAATCTGCCATATTGGATTCATTGTTTTATTTTATTGGTTTTATCTGATGTACTTTTATTAAAGTGCAGAATCTGTTGCCATGGTAACGCAGATATTTGACTGGTTACACTGAGGTTTGTATTGTTTTGTTTATTTTCATTTATTTCTTTTTAAAATTTATTTTAGTTTTCTTCATACTTTAGTTCTTCAATACTATAATTATATTTTGTTATTCTATTATTTTTTTCACTTCTGTTCATTGTGGAATATTTTGTAAATTTTTTTAATGATATTTATATATTATTTTGTTCATTTGTTGGTTTTTTTTGTTCACTTATTGTTTTTTTCATTTTTGTTCAATGTCTGAATTTTTAGATACATTTTGTGGATAATTTTGGTCATTTTTAAAATTCAATTTTATTGACTGTGCATAATTATGTCTATTTTTGTGAATTATGTTAATTATGATTATTATGTCATGCTGATTTATTTAAATGTATATTCAAACCAATAAAATGCACAAAATAATGTACATTTGCCTGATCTGAGTTTAACAAACATGGATCTCATTTTGAGATGTGAAAACATGGTTCAGAAGGTGCATCCAGTAAATATAAATACATTATAAATGTATTAATTTTTTAAAAATGTAGTCACTGAAACCTGATTATAAATATGACAGGTGTCTCTGTGTTTGTGTTTGAAGAAGGTGACTGTATCCCGGAGTGGGATGGGATCATCTGCTGGCCTCGGAGCACAGCGGGTCAGCTGGTCTCAGTGCTGTGTCCTGTGTACATCTATGACTTCAATCACAGAGGTACGAGAGCTGACCAGTTAGTGTGTCCATCATCATCATCATCATCATCATTCATGGCTGTTTGATATTGCTATTACACCGTGCCATCAAGTGTTTGCTGTTAAGCCTCTGAATGTGTTGGGTGCCTGTAGGCCAAGCCTATCGCCAATGTGATGCATCGGGAAACTGGGAGCAGGTTCCCAGTATGAACCGCACATGGGTCAACTACACCGAGTGCACCACATACCTGACCTCCAACCACAGGAGCCAAGACGAGGTGATTCCTTCAACGGCTTGCATCAGTATACTAATGTTAAAAAAATGGAAAACACAAGGTTGCGCCAAAATTAATGCAACAATGAGCCTTATTTTTTCATTCAGCAACATTTAGGTCACTCATATTGCACATGTTGTTAAACTCACTCCTCCATACCAGGAGTTGGTAACCTTTACAATGTAAAGACACATTTTAGACAAAAAGTAAAAATACATAGGTGTGGAGAGCCACAAAAAATATTTGAACTCTTGATGACCCACATGACATGATATGCAAACCTTCAATTCCAATGAAGTTGGGACATTGTGTAAAATGTAAATAAAAAGGGAATACATTGATTTGCAAATCATTTTGAAACTATATTCAGTTAAATACACTACAAAGACAAGATAAGGTCATATTTATTGTTCAAAGTGATAAAGTTTATTGGGTTTTTTTTTCATGTTTACAGTCTTTTGTTGCCCCTGTCCCAGCTCTTGTGGAATATTTGCAAAAAAAGTTTGCAGTTTGAACATTGAATACTGTATCTTGTGTTTGTAGTGTATTCAATAGAATGAAGGTTGAAACTGATTAGCAAATCATTGCATACTGTTTTTTTTAAATCAACATTTACACAATGCCCCAGCTTCACTGGAATTAGGGTTTGTACTTAAGTACATGCAAAAAAGTAAATGTACTTAAGTACTACCTACCTCTGCTATGCAATTTACCACTTGTGACACAGGACATGTCATACTGTATTCCTATTTGCATTACTTTTGGTACAACTCTTGTATTCAGCCTACAGTTTGTTGATGCTTATTAAGTAAACAGTAATGTTTGCATAGTTCTTCTCTGCTGTATAATTTCTGTGGTCTATTTGACCACATTGACCTGACTTTCACCCAGTGATGTTTATGTTGTTTTGTCTCAGAAGGTGTTTGAGAGACTTCATCTCATGTACACTGTTGGATATTCCATTTCTCTGGCATCGCTGCTGGTGGCAGTCTCCATTCTCTGCTATTTTAAGTGAGAATATAAAAATATCTGACCAATAACTTCACACCTATCAGTTTATATTCTACTGTCTCTCTGCCACTGACGTATGCACCTTTCAGACGTCTTCACTGCACACGTAATTACATCCACATTCACCTGTTCACTTCGTTCATCTGTCGGGCTGTGAGTATCTTTGTGAAGGACGCTGTGCTCTACTCCGCATCTGATGACACGAAAACTGAGTTTGACCTCACTGCACAGAAGTCCCATATGGTAAGCATGAATTGTTTATTGTTTTTTACTATCTATTTTTTTTTGTTATGTATTATAGCCTGCCATAACATGTAAGAGCACCATTACACACAGGCCATTAAAATGAATTGGTGCTGTGTTACAGTCAAATAACACATTAAAAGCATTTAACAGTAGTAAATCTGAGAGCTTTACAAAGATGCTTCTGTTTTCTACTGAAACTTAAAACTTATTTGAAATGGCAGGGAGTCAGTCGGGAACAGATAAAAATTACATCTTTCCATAAAGTCAATTTTTTCCATTTCTGGTCAGAAGATCTAGCCTTAATTCGCAGATGATAAGTCAATTTTTCTGTTTGATATATTTCTTCAATCACATTGATCCAGTAGTTTAGTGTTGGGGGAGTCATTCTTTAGCCAGTTTCTTGTGATGGCCTTCTTCGCTGCTAATATTAAAAATTTTAAAAATGCAGCTATTGTCTTTTTTTTACTAATTTCCACAGGCATCAGTCCCAAGAACATTGTTCGAGGATCGTTTTTTTAATTTGTAGTTCAGAATAGTTTCTAATGTATAAACAACAGTGTCCCAAAATGGCTGGATCTTCATGTCACAAGCAACATGTCATGATCACATATCCAAAATATCTGACTATGATCGGCAATCGTGTGACTACACATTCTCCAACCATGTTGTTCTGACCCAAATAATTTGTTTTAACGAGATTTTCCAGCCAAATTCGGTTTCCCATTTTTGTTTAATGTATAGCGAACATGTCCATTTACTAGTCTGGAAACAGGTATTCAAACAGAAACTTAATTATTTCATTCATTTCTGCTGATAAATGTTCAATATTTTTAACAAAAAAGTGTCTCAATTATAAGCATCTAATAAAAGTCATTATTTTGTAAATTAAATCTGTTTAAATGTTTTAAAGATCTTCCCCTTAATAAGTGTATGAATACAGTAGCTGTTATCCCCCTTCCACACCGAACTGAAAATATATTGTCTGTCTTTGCTGGTTGGAACATGGGAGATTGTGAGGGCTATATTAACAATTTACTGTCGCCTTCTAGTTTGTATTTTTAATAATACCATACCAAATCATATCATACTGTCAATGTATTTTACATTTTCTTAGTAAGCGATGAACCTTTATGTTTAAAATAAAGTAGATAAATAGGATTCATGGCTGCATGGTGAACAGTCATCATTTTTAAGTTGGTGATGAATATTCAAAAGATTGGCATGTAATTGTACTTAAATGTTGTCTGCAACCTGTTTGGACGTTAGAGCAGAATATGGATTTCTCTGTTTGGAGAACTCTATAAATGCACAAACACCAAACTGATCATCATCTTTGGGACAGACTCAAAATAATTTAAAAATTATACTGGAACACTTGTGACCATGAGAGTGATGGACACAGGCATGTGCAGCAACATAAAATGTGTAAATAATTAAATAATAAAAAAATGTTTTGTTTTTTTTCAATGTGTGGTTCCAGTAGCTAACAGAAAGGTCTTTAAGGAGCCTAATGAATAGTTATTAACACTAAAGCAACCAGGATTTGCTATATACTTCTCAAACATGTGTACAACACAGTTTTGATTTGCTGTAGGTAAATATGACCCATTGTGCTGTTCGAGTGTTACTCGGTTGTGGGCTGTTGTTGTTTGGATGCTTCCTTAATGCGTTTTTCTTTCAGGCTGGATGTAAAGTTGCTGTAACTCTCTTCCTGTACTTCCTGGCCACCAATCACTACTGGATCCTGGTGGAAGGCTTGTACCTACACAGCCTTATCTTCATGGCCTTCCTCTCTGACAAGAAATACCTGTGGGCCCTCACCATCACGGGGTGGGGTAAGCAGCATGAGCGGTTCCTCTGCTTAATACATTGTGCCGCCTGCAAATAACCTGATTTTCTCTGACATATCAGGTGTTCCAGCTGTGTTTGTGTCCATTTGGGTGAGTGCACGTGCTTCGCTGGCAGACACACAGTGAGTATCTGGTCCACATCTATGACTATATGCGTAGACTCCATATTAATGTCACAAATGTACACATTCTCCATTATGTTTTCAGATGTTGGGACATCAGCGCTGGAAATCTGAAGTGGATCTATCAGGTCCCCATTCTGGCAGCCATAGTTGTAAGGAAATGGGATTTATATCTAATGCTATTATGTGATACTTGATGCTGGGCCTGAAGCTGCATCTCTGCCTCTACAGGTGAATTTCCTCCTATTTCTCAACATCATACGTGTGCTGGCATCTAAACTGTGGGAAACAAATACTGGCAAACTGGACCCTCGGCAACAATACCGGTAACACATTCGTCGTACTTTAGCCATTTCCAGTGTTTATAAATGTCAAATAACCATGTATAGCTTTATTAATACATACCCTATTGTGTCTTTTATTTGCAGGAGGCTCCTCAAGTCTACATTAGTCCTCATGCCCCTGTTTGGAGTCCACTATATGGTATTTATGGCTCTCCCCTACACTGAGGTCAATGGACTGCTGTGGCAGGTGCAGATGCATTATGAGATGTTCTTCAACTCATCCCAGGTCAGACACAAACATGTACATTTATAATAAACACAAACTATTCAATAACGTGGGTGCTAATGCAATGCAAACTCTACTCCTGTAATATGGCATGATATATTTTTTGCTATAAGGTGAAAAAAATAAGTCATAAGTAGAATGCAAGTTCCTGAAATGAAGACCCTGGATCTCATTTGATCTTGAAATTTTCTCTGGCATAATAGTGCTCTAATCACAAAAAGACCATCTGATATGAATGCACCATTATTTTTATATTTACACGGAAAAAGTAGGCGAAAAAGTGAGTTTTATAGTATATTTCTCCAATTCAGCCATCAAGGTACTTTTAGATGCCCTGTTTTATTTCCCTCTAGTGACATTCAATTCGATTCAATTCAGTTATATTTGTGTTATGCCAATCATAATCCAAATTTTTTTAATTATCTCTAGGTGCTTCACAATTCAAGGCTGAAACCTCAATCACTGCTTTATCTTGATATTAACCTACTTAACCTGAAAATACTTGATCCTTTTTTCACAATGTAACAGCTCTGGTCATGTGACATGGCATAAATTTGATTCAGACTGCTATTCTCCAGAAATGTATTATAATACAATGCAGTGACGAGTAACATTTTTAGAACTTTATAACTGAAACAATTTTTATTAAAGATGTGGGAATGTCATCATTTAGACACACTGTGATGCAGATATGATTAAGATATAGAAAGAATAGAACAGAAAGCTTTCATTGCCAGTGTATTTTGGTATCCATCTGGTGACACAAGGAAAAACTTACACACATTAAATAAGACGCATTCATTAAAAAAATCTCACTTGTGGATGGATGAATGGATTTAAAGTGCCTCCAGTGGTGATGTCTGTAAATATGGCAAAGAGAGACAAAAATAAAGATTCCAAGCTAAACTGAACAAAAAAGGCATAAAATAATCCCCAAAATGTGCAAAAATAATCAACCCAATGAAAAATACACCCGATGGACAAAATAGTCAAAAAAATGAACAAAAAAGGAACTAAATAACTAAGAAAATTAACAAAAATAATCATTAATAAAGAAAATGAGCAAAATGATTGAGTAGATGAACAAAACATGAACACGATAATCGAAAAATGAACAAAAAAAAGCAGCGTTTCTTGCAGACGCCAAAAGTAGATAACAGGAAGCAATGAAATGGAAAATCCCCCACCCAGTTTTCAAACTGACTCAACTGACTGTGACTCTACATGGCTAGAAACGTAAGAAGCTCAAAGTGCAATAATTTCAGAACATATTGATCTTCCAGTTCAAAGTGAAAGTCACTTGAGTGAGAGGTTTCATGGAGTCTAATCTATCTAATATTAAAATTTCTCTAGCTATAGGAGTTTTGGCACTACAGTATAGTTAAGTTAAAGTCCATTGCTCCTCCTGGAGCATAGGCTATCAATGATGCTCCTCCACTGCTGCCTATCATGTGCCTCCATCACAAGTTGTCTCCAGCCCAGTCTCGTCAGCTTGACTTCTGTGTCCAGATCCCAGCGCCAGATGTTACGTGGCCTGCCCCTGTTCCTTTTCCCTTGGGTGTTCCACGTCAGGGACTGCCTTGTGATGTTCTCTGCCAGCTTTCTTTGGGTGTGTCTGAGCCAACCCCATCTCCTTCTCAAGAGCTCTTCCTTTATTTGGCGCTGGTCTGTCTGCTGCTAAAGGTCAATGTTGTTGATGGTCTCAGGTCAGAGGATTGAAAGGATCCAACACAGACACTGGTTGAGAAATGTCTGGATCTTGTTCTTGGTGGCTTTTGTGGGCCTCCACATTTCTGCTCCATATAGCAGCACTGACTTGATGTTCAAGCTGAACAGTCTTAACTTGGTGTGGTGTGCTCACCCTGGCACTCCAAACAGGTGGATGAACACTGCATGAACCTTACTAATTATGGCCTTCATTCAATACAATTCAATTTTGTTTATATAGCACCAATCATAATCGTTGATTATCATGTCAGCGTCTGTACCACCTTGCTTGTCTATCACACTGCCAAGGTATGTAAACCACTCCACTTCCTCCAAAGGGCCACTGCCGCCATTGGCTCTCAATATCTTAGTCTTGCCTCTATGGATGTTGAATCCCACCTGTGCTGAGATGTTGAGCAGGTGTAATGACTTGTCTTACATCTGCTGGTGACTGTGGGACAGTCGTGCCAAGTCATCAGTGGAATCTTGGTACTATATGTCAAAATAGTTTTATTTTGTTTTTCTTGCAATTACCTAATTAATTACATTTTAATATGCAAATTAGGTGATGGTTACCATAGTAATCCTTCCCCCTATCCAGACTACCTGTGTGCCAAGTTTGGTTAGCTTGGGTCCAGGGACTTTGAAGATACAGAGGTGAATGGAGCTCTCCACTTTGTTCCGATGGGGGTTAAAAATTACCCTCAGTAACAGAGGGTAGATTCCCAGGACCGAATCTAGCCTGCCCCCCCCACCCCCACACACACATAATTTTACCATTTTCAACCACTATCTTGCTCAAAATAAGTGACAGTATTTTAAAGATTGTTTGGAAGTACCATAAGGCTCAAAGTGTCTTATCCTGTTTTTTTTAATAATTCATGCATTAAAGCGTCAATTATTTTCCAGTTGAAAAAAAATGACATTCCATATGTGGGGCAGTTCAAGTACAGCTTTTCACAAAATCTCATGTCATTTGTTTAGGGGTTTTTTGTTGCGTTCATCTACTGCTTCTGCAATGGGGAGGTAAGACAACTTTGATTCCCTTTCAAAATAAACTCCTTTTTAATGGTTGTTTATATGTAGCCGTATTTACCTTCTCTCTCTCTCTGCTCTCAGGTGCAGGCTGAAGTCAAGAAGGCATGGTTAAGACGCAGCCTCGCGATCGACCTCAAGCAGAAAGCCCGGATAACCAGCAGCGGCGGCGGAGGCAGCTGTTATTACGGAGGCATGATGTCCCACACCACCACCCACAGTGTTAACCTCTCGGCAGCCAACACCAGAGCTCTGTCGGTCTGTGGAGGCACAATAGGCCCTGCTACTGCTGTTACTGATGCTGGGTCAGGGGTCAGGCTGTCTCACCACTTACCTGTTGATACTGAGACCTCAGATCCCATTCAGGACACAATGAGGAAGCCGGGGGGAACGGGTTCAGGGGTCTTTGCCAGGCACACCAGAAGCAACAAAGGACGTCAGGATGTAAAACGCCATGAGGATTTGCCACTGCAAAACCCAGAGGATCCAGAGAGTTCCTTGTCTCTGAAAGAGCTGGAGACTATTTTGTGAGGATAAATGAGCTCATGAGCAGAAGAACATACGTCTGATTGAATTTGCGTTGAACGATACAGATGAAGCCTAACTGAAGATCCACCAAAGGGGAAAAAATGTACTGACAATAGATTTTTCTGACCTGATCTTCAGTCTCTGAGGGAATACGATCACATTCTTATTTAGGAGAATGTTATGGGAGCAATTATAATACACCAGGTGAGGAATATAATTTTCATCATTCATGCGGACTACAATATGTGAAAATGTAACGCTGTGGAGAGCTTAGTCCACACTGAGATGAGTGTTTAAACTAAGGCTGGGTGATATGATCAAAACTTTTATTTTAAATTACAAATATATACAGTACCTAAAACAGCCAAAAGGGTCAGATTTACCCAATCATTTCAAATCTACAAAAATGTCTACTGTCCTTCCTAAATAAACGTCTCGAGTGATAACAAGAGTTTATTTGGTTTTACAATAAAAGTATTTGAGACATAAATTACTTCACATGGCGTCAGGACAAATCAGTCTAAATAAGAAGCAGAAGTGGACATTAGAATAACACATCTTCATATTTCTTTGGGTCATAAATTTATCTCTGATCCATTTTAAACTAATGACTTCACACACTGTTGTATAAAAAAACAAGAATCTTTAAATATGAACTGCACAAAAACATGCATAAATCCATGTTCTGACTCTCGATCTACAGGGACTGTATTTAACAGTGAGAGTAACATTAAAAATGGGAGGGTATGTGAAATATTGTCAAAGAAGAGCAATGAACAACAAAATAACGGCGGTTAAATTTGAGCCATTGGCTGTTCTATTAGTAAGTCTTTCTCTCTAAGGACATAGGTAGTGATATAAAATTAATTTCAATACCCGGTAATCATAGGGTGAGACGGTGGTGCAGTGGGTAGCACTTGTGCTAGTGAGTGCCAGTAAACATGAGGAAGCTATTGTTTACTCTGCTTTTATGTCCCTCCCGACATGTCTGTGAATTACTTGAAAGAAGGTGCTGATAATATCAACAGTCAAACAGTCCGTGATAGTAAAAGCATGTGTGTGTGATTGAGAGAGAGCACATAAAAAACTCAATTCACTTGTTTTATTGTAGCGAAGCACGCAAAGGTGCTGATTAGTTTTTACCATAACATTAGTTGTCCGGTCTGGCTCTAAACACCCAGCAGACATATTATCAATGGGGAGAATGTATGTAATGTGGAGAATATTGTGTGTTTGCGTGAAAGTCACACGAAAAACTTGACAGCTCACGACTACTACAATAACTTGTGAGTCCAGGATCCATGCACTTCTGGAGCTATTTATTATCTATTTGTTTGGTTAAATGAACATGCTTTAGGCATTTAAACCAAGTTAAGCGTTTGTATTATTCAACATTTTTACGCCAATTTTTACACTTTTACTGAAAATGAATATTGGCTCCAAATATTGGTGATTGGCCTCCTTAACTACTAATGATTGATATCAGTATCGGCCCTGAAAAACCCATATCGGTCGATCACTAGTATATTACTTTAAATGCAAATTGAGCTCCTGTTGACCACACCTTTTTCCTGTCTGTGCCATGGAATCCATCATGTAGACTCCTTGACTCATTATGTCAGGATTCAGTGGTACTGTTGAGTCGGGCGTGTCTAGAAGACTGACTGAGCACTATTATTATATATCCATGATATCACAAAAACACAAAAATCCAAATGGTTTATTTCAGGTCCTGTTATCTAAAAAGGTGTTGTGTGTTTTTCATCATTTTAAGACCCTTAAGAGCATTCCAAAGCCTCCAAGTTTCACTTAGAGACCGTAAGTTATTTTTATCTGTATTGCAAACAAAAACAGCAAAAATGACCAGGGTCAATGTTGTTAACCCCTGAAGAACTGACATTTTTTCAAGCATAGCACAAACACCACTTCAGAAAGGATTTGAAGCAACACTTGTAAAAGAATCATGCTGAAAACAAAAGAAATATGGCTGTAAGAAGAATGATTGTTGCTGGACACAAAACAGGAGCAGGATATACAAAGTTCTCAAAGTATCTTTAAGTATCCAGAACTGGAGTGAGAATTACGGGAAATAGTTGGAAAAGAATAAAATGTTCATGGGGGGGGGCTAATAATTTTGACCTCAACTGTATCTTTCAGATCACACTCTACCTTATACAGGTCTGTTACTGTTACTGTTACTTATAATGCTGTGTGTATGATATTTGATGCACACATTTTTTAGACCTATTGCTTCATCATATGGTAAAAACTTTGCCCAAAACCCTGTTGAATACGATCTGTTACTTGTCTTTTGCCCCCAGGTGGAGGTGAATTATGTTTAATGCCCACTGTGTCAAATATAAAATAAATTTTAAAAATGGATGCAAATTATTTTGGTTTATTTTAATTTAATTTTGTTAAAGGGGCAAATAAAGGGTTCAGATTTTTTTAAAAAATCTGAATTTTTTGTGTATTATTTCTTGGGTCAGGCTGTTTAAGGTTAAACTTGAACTGTGTAAAATGTAATGCATTTCAAAGGGATATAATTTACAATCATAAATTTGAGACCACAAGAGTAAAGGACAATCGGAAAACAGCAGTGGATAAATTTAAACTGTTAACCTCAGTTTAAACTGAACTTTTGAGTGAGTTTGTGCAGCTATTCTCTTAATCTGTTGTAAAAATCACCATGTTTTGACTTGTGTCCACCTATATGAGATATCACATTCCCCCTCCAAATGATCTGTCCCCAATTCACCAATTAGTCATGTCTAGACGGAGCGTCTGGACCACTTTTAGATTCTCTCCACATCTTCTTGTTGTCAGATGTTGTTGACACACATGCTATTTATCAGTGTGACAGGGCCCTAAAGGCAGAAGTGTAAACCTAAAACCTTTTGCCCCTGGATGACTAGGCCTCAGGACTCTTCTCTGCGTGTAACCTCTGCCCTAAACGCTCTCACAACACTCTCCAGAATTTCACACCATCCTCTCAACCCTCAAGATGTTTGTAGGCTTTGAGCAAGATTGACAAACCTGGCTCCATCACAAGGATCTTCACTCGAAAGACAGACAAAACTGTACCTGTAAATACAGATGAATGTTCTATGTTTGTAATGAACTACTGTCAAACACTGTTAATCATTTAATAAATGTGTTGCTACTGTAGACTGTGCGGTTCACATTGTACTTTAAATTAATTAAGATTAATTAATTAATTAAGACCGTGAGGGGTTTTTTGTATAGGCATTTAATAGGTTATATGACACTACTTCCCACTAATACTTTAGTTATTGTGAGCAAGATAAAGAAAAATGCAAATGTAATTCTTTAAGTCAGTGGTTTCCATCCTTTTCAGCTTGAGATACAAAAAAATCTAACAAAAGTGTACCACATATTGCCATAATGTCTATTTTTACTGACAGACACGGGACAAAGTCAAAGGGAAATTGGTTTGCAGCAAACAGCATACACATACACGGATATCACAAACATTAACACATAAATAGGTACAAACTCATAATGCCTAAGAGGCTGAAAAAAGAGAATGATCTGGATAGGAAAAGAACAATTCAAATGCTAATCTATGCAAACATATAACTGTGATTTTTCTGTTGATGAAGTGCTGTCTGAAAGTGTTGCATATTTTAGGTAATTTTCATCTAAAATATAAAAATATCCTAGAGAGTGACTTTGTGTGTAGCGATAATGTGGAAGTCATGGGCTAATTTGGTGTAATTCATCAGTTCACTCGAAGATTTCTTGGCTTCACAACAGCACATTTGCCCACGACTCAAAAGAAAACATCATTAAAGCAAGCTACGAATTGGCCGTGTTAACTGCTAAATATGGCAATCCTTTTATAGAAGGTGAGAAAGTGAGACTGTATCATGAGTGTTTGTTTTGATGCGCTTGTGGCTTGGAAGACTGTGATACAGAGAATTGAAGAAATATTAGTTGTATATGTTTTTATTTTAAATGTTACATTTCCTATCCCAGGCCATGTGTAAAATAAACATGAGGTAGCGATATTGCACAGCATCCAGGTGTGTCGTATGACAGTCAGCTTTTTGTTCAAAAATGGTTTTTGTTTCAAAATGGTTCACACCTGAGTGGCTGACATTTTCTTACATTGTCATTTGAAAAAATTACAGTTGCTGGATTTTTTGATGGTTCAACGATGAACTTGGTATATAAGAGTGCATTGTTATGCAACTTTTAAAATCAAAATAATGTTAAGGGTGACCATTGGCTCTTGGACATTTTTTAATTAACAACTGTGGTCCTCTTTGAAAAAAGTCAGGAAGCCCCTGTTTTAAAGGATAAGGGTGAAAACTTTTCTGTTTCATGGCTTCTTGTTGTCATTCAGCACATACGGGTGACACAGTGGTGCAGTGGGTAGCACTTGTGCCTCACAGCTAGAAGGTACTGGGTTCAATCCCAAGACCTTCTAGGCCTTTCTGTGTGGAGTCTGCATGTTCTCCCTGTGTTTGCGTGGGTTCTCTCTGGGTACTCTTGCTTCCTCCCAAAATCAAAAACATGCACTAGGTTGGTCACTCTAAATTGCCCCTAGGTATGAATGGTTATCTGTCTCCATATGTGCCTCTGGCCCAGGTAAGGTAAAATAAAAAAATATCACAGATTCAATACAACAACATACAATTTTTCTTTTGGACTGTGCGGTTCAACTTTGTGCAGAACAAGAAATGCACTGAGGAAGGTGGACATGCGAAGGCTCACATGTGTATTCTGGCATGGACAATTTTGTTTCTACAGACAATTGACGGATGGATGGTGCTCGATGGTGGCTGTACAAGAGACTGTTTGGATTGATGGCTCATGAGATCAGTGCAAATCTAGTCAGTGGCCAGGAGTCAGGAGCGGACATGGTGTGTGGATGCAGCAAGTCCCACTTTGATGACGCAATCCCCATACCTGCTCTAACTTGGACTAATTTCAGTAGTTGCACTTTTGGATCTCAGTGCTGCTTCCGACACTATTGATCATAACATTCTGTTACACAGATTGGAACACTATTGGGATTAAAGGTACCTCACTGAACTGGTTTTAGTCATACTTCACAGAAAATTTTTAATTTGTACATATTAATGATCAGTCATCCACACAATCTAAAGTTAGTTCCACAAGGTTCAGTACTATGACCAATACTTTTTACACTATAGATGCTGTCTTTAGGTTATATTATAGAAAAACATGCCTTAGGTTTTCATTGTTATGCTGATGACACACAGCTGTATCTCTCCATAAAACCGTACAAATTAAAAACTACTTCAAGAAAATTCAATGCTTGTTTAAAACACATTAAGGCCTGGATGACTTCTAACTTTCTCCTGCTGAATGAAAATAAAACCAATGTTATTATACTTGGCCCAAGTAGTCTAAGGAATACACTCCATAATGACTTCTTTAATCTAGACAACATTTCAGTAGATTCCAGTGCAGTTGTGAGGAACTTGGCAGTGATTGTGGATCAGGATTTTTCCTTCAACTCTCAAACAAATGTCCAGAACTGCCTTCTTTCATCTCCGTAATATTGCCAAAATTAGGAATGTTCTGTCCCAAGGGGATGCAGAAAAATTAATCCATGCATTTGTTACGTCTAGGCTGGATAACGTTAACTCACTACCGGCAGGATGTCCAAATAAAGACATAAAAAGTCTCCAACTGATCCAAAATGCTGCAGCACGAGTTTTAACTGGGGTCAGAAAGAGAGATCATATTTCTCCAATACTAGCTTCCCTTCAATGGCTGCCTGTAAAATTTTGAATTGAATTTAAAATCCTCCTTTTAACTTACAAAGCCCTAAACAATAAAGTTCAATCCTATATCAAAGACCTTATTGTTCCCCGTAAACCAATCAGAGCTCTCCGCCCTCAGAGCGCAGGCCTGTTACCAAGCTCCTGTTCTGTGGAATCAACTTCCAGTGTGGGTGCAGGATGCAGACACACTCTGTACCTTTAAACTAGGCTTAAGACTTTCCTTTTTGACAAAGCGTATAGTTAAGTCTAGGTCAGGTAAACCCTTAATCTTCCCTTTGCCCTGCTGCATAATCCTAGGCTGCAGGGGGACAGTGATTCTCTTTTAAGTTGTTTTCATGTTATTCGGTCTTCTATGTTGTTTTCACCATCTTTTCTTGTTACATTAGGTTCATATTCATCATCTTGCATCTTGTTACATCCTTCTCATCTTTTTTCATTGCATTGTCTTGTTGTCAAAACATTTCTATTGTATTACGTCTTGTTATGTTGTTTGCCTTATATTTCTGTCTTCTTGCATTGTTTACACCTTGTTGTGTTTCTTTGTCTTGTTCTTGTTTACACACTCTTTTGCAGAATACTCATCTTCGATTTTAATTGCCATACTTTGTCATTTATTTTACTCTGACAGTTGGTGAGACAACAAAACACCTCCGCAACTCATTTAGGAGCCCAAACTATCTTCCCAGTTTTTGAAAAGACA
>JAQQAE010003473.1:496-20159 GCA_029823295.1 Pseudamia nigra | reverse complement strand
TCTGTTAGAAAGCTGAAGATGAAGAGGAACTTCATCTTTCAGAATGACAATGACCCAAAGCACACATCCAAATCAACTAAACAATGGCGTCACCAGAATTGAGTTTTTGGAATGGCCCAGCCAGACTCCGGACCTGAAGCTGATCAAACATCTGTGGGGTGATCTGAAGAGGACTGTGCACAATCTCACAATCTGTCAGATTTGGAAAGGTTTTACAAAGAAGAGTGGGCAAATATTGCCACATCAAGATGTGCCATTCTGATAGACTCCTACCCAATAAGACTGAGTGCTGGAATAAAAGCCAAAGGTGCTCAACAAAGTATTAGTTTAAGGGTGTGCATATTTATGCAACCAGGTTATTCTAAGTTTTTTACTTTTTATTTGTCTCCTTTAAAGGTTTCAGTTTGTTTTTCAATTGCATTGCACAGGTTATATGTCACATCAAAGGTGAAAAAAGTTGTGAAATTATTTATCTTGGTGTCAATTTTTTGCATCACAAAAACCTGGCATTTGAACAGGGGTGTGTAGACTTTCTGTATCCACTGTACTTCTATTTCCTCTACCATTTTCGTTGTTTTTAGTCACTTAACTAGTTTACATTTTTTGTCCGATTCAAACCATTCAAACTTCGAAATGTCCAGTTAATTCAGGACAAGTGTGCTGATACTTTTCATAATTCTAACCTTTATCATTTTTAATTATTGGTCTTTTTGACATTTTTCCCGTAGTAAAAAATGCAGATTTTTAAAAAAATCCTTCAAATCTCTTCAACTTTAAGCTGACATAACTTCAGCATACTTCAACTCTTCAATTCCATTTAAACTTTAAACAACTCTTAAACTATTATTATTTTTTCAGCTTTTCAATATTGTTTATACTTTTATACCTGATGAGGTTTTAGAGACATTTCCTGTGTTTTTAAAGGGGGTTTAAAAAAGCAGAATTTTCAGGATCTAGAATAAGTGATGTCATCAATAGAGTGAAGAGACTCTGAAATTATCCAGAGTTTTTCGGCTTAATCTGCCCCTGGGCAGAGATAGTTTATAGCAGGCTCACAATTTTTGCCTCAAAACTTAGCCATACTTGTCTAGTTTCATGCAGTGGACCAACCAAAGCCCAGTGATGTACAGCATTTAAGAAAAATCCACCTTTAGTAACACAAAGTCCATCCATCTCCCCCATTAAGCTCAATGTTATTTCAGGGGAGGCTTTAGACTTGCTGGAATTTTTTAACGTGGTGGTTTGGACATATTTTTTCACTCTACCTTCAGATTTTCAAAAAAAAAAGTCTCTGAATCCCAAAAAAGGGATACTGTAATTTTCAAATCAGAATCATCAGAATACAAACAAAACTTGTCAGAGGAGCATACTTTGATTACTCTTAAGGTTTAGCAGCCTTTTCACCTTTAAACTACTTGAACTTATTCTTAAAATTTATCAAAATTTCAGTTTTAAAATGCATCTTTTTCTTTTGCTTTAGCAACCTTTTAAATTAAAACTAGAGTTTATTCTTTTGCTTTAGCAGTCTTTTCAACATGAAACTACTTTCACTTATCCTTTTACTTCAACAAGGTCTTTGGCATTCCAAAATTAGTTTAACATGAGTTCAGCATGTTCAGCAGTCAGCAATCCCACGCAATCTCTTCAGAGACTGCAAATTTTCTAGTGAATCTTGGCATGTTGTTGGCATTAGTTATGGATGCACGACAGTGCAGTGTCTCCAGTTTGAACAAGCTTCACCTCACAGGGTCCATAGTGAATTCTACCACGTTGACATGCTCTTAAATCTAATTGACAAGATCTGACATAAGGTATAACAAATAATTCTTTATCAGCTAGTTACTAGTAGGACTTATTAAGGGAAGTTATTTTCTATACAATGATGCAACATGTCAGCTGGGCTTGATACATCTACTCACTCAAGGACCAACAATGAAACTATCAACTGACATATCACCCACACTCATTGATTGTTAGGATTGGATCATAACAAGGACTCATCTCACTGACAGCAGATAAAAAAATGCTTCATTGCTGGTCAGTGATTAACTAGGGCCAGTCTTGTAAACAAAGGTACAGTAGTAAAGTGCAAAATATCACAATATAAAACACTTGGCTCTGATGTGTTTGTCAATCTCAACCTGTGGCACAAATTGTATTTTATAAAATAGAGATTTGTCACTGTCATACTTGCATGCACAAATTCTGTACAGTCTATGGTAGCAACACAATAAATGGCATGTCAGCATTTTTCAGGCGTCAAAAATCATGGCCATAATGCCTCCTAACGAATGAATAACAGATGTCTACAGAGATGAGAGGCTGCTTCTGAGTCAAACACTAATGAGCAGTGTGAGGGATAGTTAACAAGGTGCAGGCTGCCATGTCTTGTGATAGACGCATGCTACTTAATGTCCTAAACGTATCTGTTCAAGAAGGGTTTTGTTTGTTTGAAAGACGTAGTCTGTTAAAAACAAGCTACATCAACTAACTTTTAAAGACACAACATATGATAAAATGAGTACAATATAATTTTATGAGTGTCTCAGTTTACTGAATGGTCTTTATGAGTCAGCACTTGAGGTCAGTGGACCAACAGGGCAAAGATCAAATCATATCACATCACCACTGCTTCTTACATAATAAAGCGCATCATACTGCAGCCGTTCATGCAACACGTCTGAAAGACACAACTTTAAGGATTATTACTAACTTTTAGGTTTGACAGTCTTTTACGAGCCTGTGTTGCACATCTAGATCAACTTACTATGGGTGTCAAGATACACATTTCGCCTGCAAATCCAATAGGAGTCGTGATTTATCTAAAAATCCACAATTAAAATGAACATCGCTGACACGCGTCATTCACGTGGTCAGCACAATGCACAGCATTTCAATCAATTGAGAGAGTTCTGTCGGCAGCAGTTCTATAAACAACCACAGTCAAAACAGCGGACTGTACAATGTATGTGGTAAACAAGAACAAATGAGTTGTAACGTGTTTGTGACTCAAGTATTGAGGCAGCACTGAGCCTCCAGGAGGCTAGGTAGCCATTCAGTCATCACATGCTCTGAGATGTAGGTTAAAATACACTGACTTCTGCACTGACATAGTCATTATACGGAAGATAAAATTAATTACTTACGCTGAAACCTCTTTACCACTGATGATTTGAGCTGACATCTTTCGTGCTTGAAAATCCGCGTCCTGGGTTAATCGTGTGTCCCGTACACTGCCTGGTAAGAAGTCGAGCGCGCTCCAAAAACTTTATTTAACGGACCCAAGTGGAGACACCGTACGTTCTATTAACAAATCAGGCCTTTACGCTTAAAATAAGCGTAATAACTTTTGGGAATACTATCAAACGCTTAGCGTCACGCCCCTTCGACAAGACGACAATAAAGGGGCGGGTCATAAGCTAACTGTCAACTGTGAAAGCCAATCAGGTACGTGATGTAAGAACGCGTAGACGCCACTAACTAATGATTTTCTCAGCATTGCGTTCCACCCACGAGAGGTGGGGTGGAGGCGGGACTTTGGACATAATGCCGCCGAGAACCAGCAGGGGGCAGCACTATATTTACACAGAGCTTAAAGGAACTGAACGCCATACCAAAGCTGTTTGTAGAGCCTTGTTTTGGCCGCCGCAAAGGTATCATCGTTTTCAGAAAGTGCCAGAAAATACTACACTGAAGATGGCTGTTTTATATGTGTGTCCGATGTAAGATATGAGGAAACACAGAGGGTGATGGAGAGTAGATTCTGTGTTTTGAACGACACTGAAGACCTGCACACGTTCATTTCCAACAGCGCAAACAATCTCCAGTTTGAAAGGTAGGTTGCATTCTCCTCCTTAGTTAAGCTAGGGAGCTTTGGGCACTGTCTTTTACCAGAAGGTTAACTCATTACGTTTTATTTATTATCATTATGTTTTATTCTCTTCGTATGTGTTTGCACGTTAAAGCTAGTGCTAAAGTATCGTAACTCATCAACATCAACTCACTTCTTCAGTCGATGTCATTGACCGACTTCACTCTGACAAATGAACGAATTCGTTTGACTGCGTGTCTACAGGACTAAGACCCTGTTTGAGGAAATCCGTGCCTCCATCAACAACAATGAGGAAGAGGACCGCTCCTTCTGGAGGCCTGTGCTCCCATGGGGTGGCGTCTTCACCATTAAGGCAGGGCGGAAGGCTGTATCATGCACCCCTCTGTACGTCCAAATATGCCTCAAAAACACCTGCACTATTGATGGATTTCTTATGATCCTCTATGTGATTCTACGAGACAATCAAGGCTTCTCCAGGGAGCTGGCTGTCTTCCTGGGTAAGCAGTTTGTGGAACATTTCCTCTACCTGATGGACTCCTGTGACTACACTTCTGTTAAGATGCTGTGGATCTGGGACAGGATGTCCAAAAGACAGTATCGCTCCGAAATCCACCAAGCAGCACTTGAGATCGACCTGTTTGGCAATGAACATGAGAACTTCACTAAGAACCTAGAGAACATGATGTCCACCATGCAGGAGAGCCTGTGCACCAACTGGAGCTGTCCAGCCCGGTTCCAGGAACTCATGAAGACCACCATCAACATCAGGTAAAATACAGCGTAATATTCGGATGCCACACAAGTGAACTTGGAGGAGGTGGTTATAACATGCAGAACATGATTTGTGTTTCTCATTATGAAGTTCCTGTCACTGCTGTCAGAAATACACATAGCTGAGGTCAGCTTGTTGTTGTTTATGGTTTATCACATTGCGAAATACTGAGGTTTTAACAATCCACAACCTTCTAATTGAGGCTGAAAAACTTCAACTTTCTAGGAACTCTATTTTGCCCTCCTTTTTTTTAAAGAAAATATTCATGCCTGCAGTGTTTTTAGATGTTATACATGATATCAGTTTCTTTAAATTTCACTTGAGTTTTTTTTGCCTCCAGCCCTCCTCATGAGCTGCCTCACAGAGACCCCATTCAGTCAGCTGTGGATGAGTTTTTCTGCCCCAAGTTTTTACTTTGCTCAGAACTGGGGTGAGACATATGTAAGACATTCAACATCTAATCCATTCAGTGTGAATATTACTTCTTTGACTCATTAATGTTTTTTCACAGGTGTGATGGACTTAGAGAGTTCTCTCAAAGGGCTTTCTGTCACGGACCCCCACCATTTGTCATTCTCAACATGCAGCAGTGGAAGTCAGAGGAGCTGTCATATGTTCCTTACCACCTGGCTCTGTGCCAGCACAGGTATGAAGATCTCACTGTTTTACAGGTGAGCAGTTCCATGCTTTGGCCACACTGTGGTGCACTCCACTATCACATGCACTTCCACTCAGGGCCAGATCTGAGCAGGTGTATAAATACACTGTTGCCCATAAAGGAATGAAATATTTTATCTCTTCTCATAAAATGATTGTAACAATGTTTTTTTTTTTTCTTGATAGATAAAGTGTATGTCTTCCAAAACCTTATTATGACTCTTCCAAAGATGATTACTGATGTGTATAAATAGAAATAAAAAGGGTAATGTGTCTGAAAACAAATTATTCCATTATGGGCAATAGTGTAAATCTTGAAATGCAATTGTAGACAGCTCATCAGATTAAATATAAACATTTGTACAATTATTGGTACTAGTAAATGTGATGTGTATGTACTTTACCTGATTTGATGGCTTAAAGGCATTTCAGCAGACTTGAGATGGAGTTGGTCTGAAAATTGTCATGAAGATTAGAATTTTTACTGCATACATTTATTAGCTCTCTGTCCTCTTGATTAATACTTGTATAGTAAAAAAACATACTTAATCTCTAGTGTTTCTAGCCATGATGCAGCTCAGTACTAGTTGCACCATTCTAATCTGCATTAAGGGGAAATGAGCATACCTTCATTTACAATAACTACTCAACAAACATTATCCTTTAGGGAAGTATGACTGCTCTAAATACCTACAATATTTTCATATTTTTTCATTTTGCTTTGCTGCATTTGACAGGTTTTCCACATGTCTGTGTCTATTTTAGTCAGCATTTTCCTCCATTTCTGCTGTCTGTGGTACCAATGCCCTTCTCATTAATCATAATCAATGCCAGAACTTGCTTTTCAATATGTGAGTGATTCATAAGAAGTTCCCCTGGCCTTGCACTTTTTGCACTGTAGCTGTACTGTTTCTTAGCACAGCAAAAACAATGTGATGAAAAAAGATCTTGTTAAAGTAATTGAAACTCTTTTCTCTCCAGGTATTTGCTGGAGGGTGCTACGCTGTTTAACAAAGATGAGCATCACTACTCTGCAGCCTTCCAGATTGACCGCTGCTGGATGCACTATGATGGCCTCAGGAGTGACAATCTGATCTTGTTGAACAAGCCACCAGAGCTGCTGCTGCTGTCCTCTCTGGTCTACATCCGTGCCAAGTGAACTTTAGCCCAAGATGATTCACAGATGAGCAGGAGTCTCCTTAAGCACAAGAGCAAATGCATTCATCCAACTTTCCAGTCATTATTCTCTTAAGACTCTATGGCATTAAGTGTCTGTTACTATGTGATGTGTACACAAGATGTAATTTTCTACTCACTGAATCTTTTTTTTTTTCAGCCCTTGTATTCTCTTTTAGCTCATCAAGTTCTGCGTGGATGTTAGCAGAAAAATAATTGTGCAAAATTAAATTACTTCTTTTATGGAGCATGCTTGGAATCCAAGAATTTAATGGACTTTAATAGTTCTGGGTTGATATGCATAAAATCAGTAATAGTACCAATGAATTACATGCAGCACTTTTATATACATTTGTACCACAAAAAGCAGCAGCCATGTCTTTCAAAGTGGACTAAGCCCTAGGTGCGTTTGCTGTAGTAACTTTTAGACTTCCATGTGAACCATTCTGTCTAATTGTAGATGTATGCATATCAGACCTCTTAAAAATTATGAAATGGTGCTTTTTTTCTACTTTCACTGTGGTTTGAAGATAGATAACAGCCAAATAAAGTCAAGGTCCATATGTCAGTATAGCTTGGTTTTAACTGTGGTAATTGGAGACAATTTTCTGAAATACAAAGCTGCTGCATTATATTAATTGTAGTAGTAGCACAAAACATATACCATTAATATATATTGTTTTCCAAGGGCACTGACTCATCACTGTCACCGCAGCAATGCATTGTTTAAAATTACTGTAGACTGCAGTCTCCTGCAATGGAAATATGTGCATCTACATGTTATTTGGATGTGGAGTAGCATCACACAGTGCCTCTGCCAGTGAAGTTGAATCCTGTACATATAAATTTTTATTCATCTAGTTTGATTGCTGTTTTTCTATGCGAATGTTGGTTCTGAAGTGCAAATACAAATATTTTGAGTACACTTGTATTGATTTATTTGTTGCACATATGCATTGCATGGGTGTTTATAACAGGAGCCACATACAGCAGACACTACCTTTTAAGGCAGGCATTTATTTTAAACTGGGCACAACTGCACCACACAAACGGACTAAAATGTAAAATGTCTTCAATCAAAACATGATCAAATGTGAAAAGCTACAATTTCTACACCTAAGGTTATCTTCCAGTAGTAATCACAGGATATAAAATTCCTCACCTGACTCCAAGCACACAATGGGAAATGTAAAAGAAGCAGAGTGGTAGTTTGGCTAACATTGACATCAGTTTCAAAAGGATTTGTTTTCAGAGACAAACATTAAGAGTGGCAATCCTTTCCAGACCAGGTGTTAGTCATCCATCTGCTCTTTCTTTGAACAAGCACTTTGGTGAGAGTGGTGGCAAAACATGACATTGGTTAGGCCATAATATTAATGCATACAAACTCATCCCTTTTGCAGATTCACGTTTGCAGATTTTTCATCAGCCTCCAAAATTTGCTAGAATAGCCATGAAAATACACCTCAGAAATTATGACATACATAATGTTGGTACTACATCAATCATGGCAGCAGCACATAATTACGCCTGCGTGATTTGTGCTGTGGCTTTAGTAAAGTGATTGACAAAAAATGTATCACAATAGACTAACATATCAAAATCAGACTGGGTAATGTTACAAAACATGAACAATAGAAATTATACATACAAAAATTATACACAAAAGAACATTTGCAGAATCTTTCAGTTATACATAACTCATTAAAAGGTGTACAGGAAAACAGGAAGTACTACATATGGACATGCAATCAACCTGCAACAAGCTAAAGGTCTCAGCAGTGAAACACGGACCACTTTTCAAGGCAAATGTCATTAAAGATGTCATCAAGTGATGACTTTGGAGAAAAAACTGTAATAATGTTGCAAACACATCCAATTGATATTATGTGGAAGAGGACATGTCCTGTCTATTTCATTTGGGATACAACCAAGATGTATGGAGGTGAACTGGCCATTTATGAAGAGACATAAATAAACATATGCCTTGGAAAAAAATTAACCAGCATGCACAAACCAAGTTAGAAGGACTGATGCACTGTATGATCAGGCAACATATGTGGTCTGTTATTTGATGTTTCTTCAGGCCACATTTACAGCCAACAGAGTGAATCAACAGACATGCCATGTGGAGAACAGTTACAGCAATATGAGATGCCTTGGCTTTTAAAGAGACACAGTTAACACAAAACATATTAATCCACACAAAAAATAAGTCTTATTGCATTGTCTAAATGCCATTAGCCTAAATTAAAAGTTATGTACAAATTACAATACGTATCAAATAGTTTGGTAAGTGCAATGCAGAGCTTGGTTAAAGTTTCCACTTATGTGCAAACATCAGTGGACAAAGCAACTCAGTCTAGGCTTGGACATTGACAGTAATTCAACTCAACACACCACACCTAGCCTTTCCCAGTCTATTGCTGTGCACTGTTTGACCTGTGTGTTGAGTTTGACCTCAAGGCTGCACAGGCACCATCAGCCAGACTAGAGCCAAAAACACACAGGGGAACACTCAGTCTGCTCGTCTGGTTTCTCTCTCTGGACACAGAATGGGTAACAACTTGGCCTGAGCTGGCTGGCACAGCCCTTGGTCTTTTATCATCCAACTCCACATGACAACATGGAGGAATGTAATGCCAACAAAATCAGCAATACAAAGATGAAAATGTTCTGTGGCACAAGAGGGTGGTGTTCTACACTGGAGATATACAAGACAAAAAAACGGTCATGCTTTGGCACTTCACATGAAGCGGTGAACAGATTACCTTAAACCTGAGCTTGCAAAGCAGAACCTTGGCCAAATGAGGATCACATGTATGGTGGCAAGTTGGTGAGTGCGAAGAGCCAGGTGTCAGACCCAAACATAAGTAGAAAGGTCATGTTCATGGCTGCAAGACTACTGGCATCATATACAAAGACAATGACAAAGCATCCTTATATCCTGTAGAAGAGATACCAGCACTAACAGCATTTTTCTAGAAGTGGACTATTCATAGAGAATAGTTTAAATTTCTGTAAGAAAAATCAAACAAAATCTGACTGAAGAATTGAGGAGTTAAGCCACTGTCCAGAGGCTTTGCTTTCAGTTGCTTTGCTATTGCACAGTTAGGAGCAATCAAGATTTCATGCATTTTTTTAAACGCATAGACCTCAAATAACTAACATCTAACAGTAATGCACAAGAGGGTGTACAGAGGTTGGCCTAATTGTGTGAGGCTACACAGACAAACAGCTGAATCCTGAATCCTAAATATAGCACCAGTCGGTATTGTGTACAGACCAAAGGGTGAAACAAGGGCCAAGGTCGATTTCAACAACTGTGAAGAGTAGCAAGTGCATGACCTGACCTTAGGAAGGTGTAACAGAAGAACAATGTGGGAGTTTTTAAATTGGCTCCCAGGATGAAGTCGAGACTAGTGGCAAAATGCTCTGTGGAGATACATCAGGGCTCATCATTCACCTCAACAATGACCCAGGTAATCAAACTACACACAAAGTCACATTCATACTAGTGACCCAGTGCAGGAAACATTTACAGGCAATGCACTAGAGGATATATTCATATCTATATATTTCATTTAGACTATTTACAAGAGAAAAAGGCAGCCCTTTTTGAGGAAATATAAAGATTCCCACTTTTCTCTTTTTTGTGAAGCACTGATTTTGATGCAGAACTCTGGGTCAGAGTCTGAGCATCACTTCTGCACGCAGCCACATAACAAAACAAAAACAATCCTGTCTGACATGCACATATCCCTCAGGCATACACACAAACATACACACTACATGGCCTACACCCACATATTCATACAGATACACAAGCAAACTGAAGTGTTTTACAAAACTTGAACAAAGGTTCTGGTTGCAGCACGGGAAGAAAACGTGTCGAACACAGTTAATGGCATGAAGGGAAAAATGTCAGCTAATATAACAAAAATTTGAAACAAAAGTGACAGATTTTCCAACAATCTTCTGGGAAATGGCTCAGAGTCCTAAGTGCGGTCCAGCAGCAGTAGTGTTCATCTCCTCGACTGTCCAACCATCACCTTCTCTTTTCTGCTCAAGTCTGCAGCTTTTCTTCATCTCTGCAGCCATATCTGTGATCATCTCTGCCAGTCAGACAGGCTGGCAAATCCATCCACCCAGCAGGCTCGTGCCCTCTCACTCCTCATGCATTCACATCACTGTGCAGCGCTCCTCTGCACCTGGAGGATGAATGTGGAGAAGGAGACAACAAAAAAGAAAAGTCTTTTGTGTCTAAGTTCTCTTATTGGGTCCTAGCCGACTGGGCCATGGGTCAAAGGGCAGTCAAACCAAAGTTACACCGGCAATACATCATGCCGCTCGAGTCCAGCCAGCTGTCTGAAATAGGATCATAGCGCTGGACAGTGTTTAGGTAGGATGACCCGGAGTGACCTCCCACCACGTAAAGGTAGTTGTCCACAATGGCAGAGCCCACACCTGCAAAACAACCACATCAGTCAAATGAGTCCAAGTGCACAGAATCATTTAGAACCAGTCAGTAACCACACACTACTAACCCTTCAAAGATGAGCAATGTGCATCGAGCAATATGCATCGAGATAAAGAAACTAAGCATGGAAAACAGTAAAGTATGCACAGTCTCACAGCCAATAGAGTTTAGTGACATATACTGCCCATCAAAAGTATGGACACATCTTTAGTGTTCATTTTTACCATTTTCAACATTGTCCATTAATTTTTAAATCATCCAAACTGAACAAATACATATTGAATTATGTAGTAAACAAACATTTAAAAAACTCAGAATGTGTTTTTCATGTTAGATTATCCAAATTAGACACGTAAGTGTGCCAGGCTGTCATCAGATTCACAAGGTTGTTACCTGGAACAAATTTCAAATCACAGGTGCATTCATTTATGCCATTTCTTGCCTTCTTAATGCGCTTCAGCTCATCAGTTGTCTTGTGCAGAGGAAGGGTTGGTACAGAGTCAATAGCCCTATTAGTGCTGCTACAACTACTGCACTACAGTACAAATTCATGTTATGGCAAGAAACACAGTTAAGTCCTTATGAAAGCCAGTTTCATCATACCATTTGATGGTTTTGGCAACTGTACTTGGGGACACATTTAGAGTTCTGTATATTTTTGGACTGACTGACAATTTCTTACAGCAATGACGGACTGTCTTTTCTGTTAATAGTTTCCTGCCATAATATGAATTTGTAGAGTAGTTGTGTTAATATGTCTGACTGTGTGCCCACCCTCCCTCTGCACAATGAAACTGATTTTCAGTGGATCGCAGGCCTTTCCCTGGGAAAAAAAATGTTAAGGAAAAAAATAAAAAAAAATAAAAAAAATCAACTGTGTGTCATCTATTCACATTCCTTAAAAGTAGGTGGCAATAATGCTCTGTAATGCGACAGGACACCCGCCATTTCACAGCACAGAAGAAGACCCAGAACGTTTGTTTACATATGCTAATCGAGCATGTCAAAATGCAGGTATGAAAAAGACTGAGATATGGATTTTTTTATATTGACAAATAAAGACAACAACCTCAGTGTGTTTTGTGCAGGTGTTGGCACATGAAAGTATGAAGCCGTCAAAACTGAAGCGGCATTTGGAAACAAAACACCACTCACTCAAAGGTAAATGTGTTGAGTACTTCAGAATCTGAGGACATCACAAAAGTGTTTTACTTCTTCATGCTCGAACCAAGATCAGGCACTCCGTGCATCTTACCAGGTGGCATATCGTATTGTGAAGTTAAAGAAGAACCACACCATTGCAGAACCTTATCCTACCTGCAGCTATGGACATGATCAGAAAATGTTGGATCCATCTGCAGTAGATAAACTAAAAATTATGCCTCCATTAAATAACACAATATATAGGTGAATTGAAGTCATGTCGGAAATACATCAAACAACATACCACAGCTCCCATTAAGGCAAGTGGTCATTTTGCCTTACAAATGGACAAATCTACAGACAAAGTTTTACTCGTTTACATGAGACATGTGTGAGACTGGGACTTAGAGGAACACTTTATCTGCACAAGAGTTCCCTTCTACCACGAATGTTGGATATTTTCAGCTCCATGGACTTGTATTTGAATTCAGTGGGCTTAAGCTGGGCCGTGTGTTGGTATCACTGCTGAAGGCGCTGTCTCCATGACTGGAAAAAACTCGGGGGTTGTGAGGAGAATACTTTAGAAAGCTACAAATGCAACTTGGAACCACTGTTTTTGGCATCAGGAGGCGCTAGCAGCAAAGGATATGGTACCCGTGACTCAAGGAATATTAAAAGATGTCATCTAGATTAAAAGGAGTGCAAAGAACACACAATGTCTTCAAAAACTGTGCCGAGATCTTGGTAGTGAGCATGTGCAGGTGTTGCATCATGCCGAGGTGTGCTGGCTTTCAAGGGGAAAGGTACCGTCTCATTTTTATGAGCTACAAACTGAAATTGCCTTTCTTGCCCAGAACAACTAGCCTCTTGCAGACCTGTTTAGTAACAGTGTGTGACTCGGAACGTTGCTTACCTTGCTGATGTGTTTGACCTATTAGCTAAACACATTAAATCTGTCTGTGCAGGGAAGGGGGCACAACATTTTTTTTACAAAATGACAAATTTGATGCTTTAAAAGAAGTCGTGTTTCTAAAAACCAGGTCGACATGTTCCCCAATGCCTGTCATGAGGGACAGCAACTGGACACAGCAGGAAAAAAATGTTATGAAGAAAACAATCATGACACATATGAATAAACTTCTGGAGCAGTTTACTGAAAACCAGAGGGATGACGAGTGGATACGCGACCCTTTTGGAATCGACAGGAGGAAGTGTCACCTTGCCAAGCAACAAAGAGTAAGCTGGTGGAGCCATCATGTGACCATACGCTAAAAAAAAAGAGATGGAGGTAAACCTCTCCCAGTTCTGGTGCAGCATTGTGATGAGCAAGTATCCTTCCTGGCTGTTACTGAAATGTTCTGGTTATTATGTCAGCCTTTTGATTAATGCTTGAATAACTCACTGAATAGTATTAACAGGACATTGATTTATACACAATGAGGGGGTGCTCAGCTAAAGCTATATATTTTGAGTCTTTTTGAAGTTACTTCTCAGTGGTTGGACTTTATTTCAGGTTTGTGCATGAAAGCAATGTTGAATTTGTTAAAAAAAAAATGCTGAAATGTTTTGGCTTAATTAAAATGCAGCTAATTGAGAGTAAAAGGGAATATTTCCCTCTCTAGCATCACCACTTGCCAGTCGTTTTGATTTATCGTTATACTTGTTTTTTGTGTTGGTATTCTGTGATATTCTATTCTATCTCAGGATCAAACTGCATGATCTCTTCAGTCAATAAATTTGAGAATTTGAACAATTTCCAGCTTGTCATTAAGGGGTGACAGCGAGTCCCAAAGCCAGACCAGTTGAGAACCACTGGTCTAAAGCACATTAAAAAGGCAAAAAATGGCACAAATTAATTATTGAAAAAGGCACACCTGTTAATTGAAAGCTGAAAACCATGAGTGTGAAAAGCTGTCAACAAAGCTAAATATGAGTAGTAATATATTCTGTTCCTTCATCAGGACAGAACATTAAAAAAGATGGCACCAATAGGTTGGCAAAACAACTAACATAAATTGACTAGGGTTTTCCCTCAAAAAGTACCAATGTGAGGTTCACCTAATTCATGTCAAATCAATGTGGAGACTATTAAAACTAACTAAATATAATTTCCAACATATAATACACTGCCTGGCCAAAAAAAAGTCACCTGGATTTAACTAAAGCAAATAGGTATGAGCCTCTCAATGGATAATTTCTGCATGGGTGATTATGTTTCAACTAGCAACAAGTGATATAAAGATAGTGGGGAACCATCATCTTCGAAGAAAAAAAAATGTGGTTGGAAACAAATCTTGAATGTTCATGAGCGGTAATCACTTAAATGGGTGGTGAAATCAAATTGTAAAAAAAAAACAAAAAAAAAAACACAACAGTAGAACTCAGGACTATGTTTAATGGTGAAAGTAAACGCATTCCCTTGCATGTGCTGGAGAAGACTTTGCACAGTGTCCGACTCTCCCATCATCCATTCAAGATCTTGGCAAAAAAAAAAAATGAATGCAACTCTGGGCGTAAATAAATGCCGAGACAGTGCAGAAGCTTATTGAATCAATGCCACAGCAAATGTGTGCCATAATCAAAGCTAAAAGCAGTCCAACAAAATATTATGCTCCCTTGCAAACTGAAGCCTTTTTTTCTGATTAGCCTCATTGATAAGAGGTTTTCTTAAGGCTACACAGCTATTTAGTCCCAATCCCTTGAGCTGCCTTTGCATTGTGTGCATGGAAATGCTTTTACTTTCACTATTAAATCATAGTCCTGAGGTTTAGTGTTTTTTACAATTTGATTTCGCCACACATTTAAAAACCACACATTTGATTAAAAACCACATCTTGAGATTTACACCTGATACTTTGAAATTGCAGTTTCCTGTGTAGTTTACTGAATTGCTGATTGCTTCTGGAGGTTAATCCCATCCTGGGTAGTGGGGATGGTTAAGCACATATGCCATCATACAGCATGAAAGGCTACTGGTTGACATGAAGCACTGTATAAATTAAGGCCTTTTCCATTTTTTCAATGTTTCAACTTGATAAAGAGTCATGCTGGTGTCCTTTAAATTTCTGTAGCTGTGAGAGTACATGTGCAAGTGTTTGTCATAAAGGCTAATTTTGAAAGCCTTAAATTTGCACCTGCACCAACATTTATCCAATGATTTATAATATAGAACATTGTGATTGCAAAAACAGAGTTTACCATTAGAATAGTGTTCGGATTCGCAACTCACCAGTGCGCGGTTCATTCATTGGCCGGCAGGCTGTCCACTGGTTCTGATGTGGATCGTACCTCTCAATGCTGGACAGGTGTGAGACTCCGTTGTGTCCACCCACCACAAATATAAAGCCTAGCATGACACCCACACCAAAGTTGATTCTCTTATCTGCCATGGGGGCTACCATTTCCCAGGCATCCTTGCTGGGGTCATACCGCTCCACACTGTTAAAAACAACCACATATTTAGTTTCAAATCATGTGAAGGAAAAGTTAAACCAACAACATACCCACTTTACTGGTAAACAACTAAAAAATACCAGTTACCAAAACTGGCCTGAGTGAAATTAAACCAATGAAAGTGACTCCACATCAACAGTGGGGGTTTGTTTTGCAGACCGCAATAACAAATAGGCTATTGGGGAAAGAAAATAGGTCCCCAAAGATTCTCTGTCCAAACACATTGTCCTCAGGGGTTTTGGGAGTCAAGGAAACAAGCAACAGAGACAGTGCTCTTTAGAGATTTGCAGCAACAACAGACATCTAACCAGCAGCACACAGTGTGCTCTCAAAGAAACTTCACCAACTACTCCTCTTATGACTCCACTCATTAACAGGCCTCTGGCCATTTTCTCAGCAACACTTGACATCCTTCACCTGATTGCAAGTTCTATTAAATAACCAACAAGACCTTGACAGAGAAAGCTGAAGTCATAAAGTGTAAAAGAGTTGGATGCTTCCATGAATATCAAAGACTTAAGAAAATGATGTGATAGAGCGCTAAACCTTACCTCATTGATGTCAAATGTCATTTACAGCATCAAGGAAAAGCTACATGCATGTTTTGATACATGGGAATTGCATCATATTCCACCTTATACAGAAGCTCCAAAAAAAAAAAAATTTTTTTTTTTTTTTTTACAGGGAACTTCAGGGTTGAGACCAATACAGACTTTTGTCTCATTTTGTTTTTCTTTTATGCTTGTTTTGTACTGGAAAAATAAAGATATCTGTTAAAGAAAGTTTTAACTCTTCACCATATTATCTTTGCACAAATTCAATTAAATACATTGTAATTGAACTGAAATATCCTAAAATAACAGGTAAACACTGGTTGCCTAATATTACCAGGACGATATGTATAATTTAACAGCGCATTCCTAGTCATTATTGCATAGTACACAATATTTAACCATTCTATAATAATGTACTCATTAAAGCTGCTTTTGCCTAAATTGCACAGATGTTCTTCAAAATTTAGACAAATATAGGTGCCACTTGGAAATTCAGAATGCAAATGAATACCAATTTCCCACTCTTAAATGTGTAGAGTGAATGATGCACTGACTAAAAACAAAGAAAAACAAGTGTATATTTGTTTAAAATTTATATATCCCCTTATTCTTAACTGTAAGTAGCCAGGTCATTAATGAAGCCCACCAGTAGAATGCACTACAGATTAAACAATTGACTGAGTAACTGGTGTTGCTGCAAGTACCTGTTCATATGAGCTGGACCATAACCTCCGATAGCATACACCATGCCATCCAGCACAGCTGTAGCAAAACAGCTGCGTGACTTTGTCATGGGTGCCACAGGCTGCCACTCCTTCAGCTTTGGGACATATTTCTCCACAGATTGCAGGTAATACTGGCCATCATACCCTCCCAGGGCATATAACTCTCCAGCCAAGACCACCACTCCAAGAGTGCTGCGGCACTCAGCCATACGCTCCACTGAGGACCAGGTGTTGCTTTCGGGGTCCCAGCTCTCCACTGTATTCTCATGCCTCCGGTAGCTAATGCCTTGTCTCATGTGTGTGGCAATGCCTCCCACAACATAGACCTTGTGGTCCAGCACAGCAACACCAAATTCATAGCGAGGTACACTGAGAGGGGCCAGTCCTATCCATGAATCTGTCTGGGGAAAATACATTTCCATGCTGCAAAAACAGAGAGGAACGCAATTCAGTAAGTGACAGTACATGAAGGAGCAAATAAGACAGACATTTAGAGAGCTGTCCTTACAACACTTTACACTTCACCATATTTGCATTACCTTTCCAATGTGGCAAACAGTCCAGCCTTTCCTCCCACTGCAAGCAGCACCTTGGGAGCACATCTGGGACGTGCTGACAACACAGTTTGATAGGAGAGCCGGTGCTCGGGCATAAAATGATATTTGAGGGCCTCATTGAGCAGGTGCTTGCATGCATGGTCATCTCGTATAAGGTGGTTGGCTTCATATAGGCGAGTGAGAAATTTGACGCTGAGGAGTGGAAGGCGCACACAGTGCAGCAACTGAGCCAGATGCTGCTGCCTCTCAGTTATATCATATTTGATCCATGACTCCAAGGCGAAAAATACAGTCTCTTCTGTAACAACCTTAAGGCAGTCATTGGACACAATTTCATCCAACTCAGCCCTCGTCAGTTCAAAAAACTCTTCCGTCTGACAAACTTCTTCAAAGTTCTCACAGATGAACTTAGTTGCAGCCAGGCACAGGTCGTGACAGCCATATGTCTCTGCAAAGCGGGAGATTCCTATACAGTTCCCGGCATCAAGCTGGCTTTCTAGGAAAGAGCAACACTCTTTGAGTACAAGTTTGACCTGAAGTAAGTTGGCAGCCGGTAGAAGAGATTCCACGGTTTCCTGGGAGATAAACACTGTGCCAGTGTAGGCATATTCAACAATGGCCTGGAAGAGAAAGCATTAAAGTGCGACATAAAGAAAAGTTTGATACAGCTTTGAACAATTGCAAGAATACAACTGGACTGCTGATTTCAAAATTACCTGCAAGGCAGTTTCATCAATACACTGGAACTCCACCTCTGACGTCTCTTTTTCTGACAGGTTACCTGTGAACATGGCCTTGAAATAAGGACTGATGCTAGCCAGCACTACTTTGTGGGCATGGATCTTGGCATCACCCACACGAAGAACAATGTCACAGAGTTCATGATCCTGCCGCAAGAGCTGGAGGCCTTGCAGCAGCTGCTCAGAGTGAGGCCGAGTCAGACTGGCAAACATATAGGACTGGTCCTGCTGGTCCATCTGAAAATAGGGACCAAGAATATTTTAAAAGACTACAGCTTCAGAAAAATGATCTGAATAACTGATATGAAATCAATGACTAACAGACGTACTGTAAATCGTTTCAGTAAACCATACTGCATCTTACCTTTACAGAACATACGTGAAAGTCAGCAAAAACAAGGCTCAGTAATATTATTTGAACAAAATAGAAAAATGCTTGGACGGCAGAAGAAACCGTGAATGTTTTGAAAAAAATGCAGTAATTATTTCCGTTTTGTTATCACACATCAGTGAGGAGAGCTAAACAAGCATGAGGTGTATAATTCAATGCTAGCGGCTATAGCACTTAACCTTTCAAACTAGAAACCATTAAATTGCGGGTCAGCGACGTCAGCCTTAAGCCTAAAGTCACTAAATGCTGTCGCGTACAGCGCTGTACTGCATCACATTCAGTCACAATAAAGGTAATAGTCATTATGTTGACAGAAGCCTGTGCGTGATCTCTGAACGCAGGACACGGCCACATCAAAACTCGCTAGCTATCGCCTAGCTAAGGCGTTAGCTAGCACAGCGTAAACTCCACCAGCAGCTTGACTTTTTCGCAAAATTTTAACCACAAATATCCAATTTCTGCCATATTAACTTACGCGGGATATTGCAGTGTCGGTTAAAAGCGCTTCGTTGAACACACTGTGGTTATTTTTGTGTTTCATATCACTGCAGTCAGTGCAGGTTAGCTGCTAAAAATAAACACGGTTACTGTGGCTAGCTGCATCATTGATTTATATACAGTAACATGGCTGACAGCTACAAAACGTGACGTTATAGCTAGCTGTCAGATCGCACTGAAAACGCACATACATGTGTAAGGTAAGGGAAACAAAACCTGTAGCCTGGTGTCCGTGTGTTGTGCCGCTGTTTCGTCCAGATTTCAGCAGCGCCGAGTGTGAACCCCGAGCGGCTTCAGGAAAACAAGCTGCAGCCAAACCAGCCTCTTCGCTCCAGAGCAGCTCTATATAAGCAGACACTGAAAACAGCACACCCACTGCCGGAAGTTTCACAATAAAAGCACAATCACGGCTATTTGGAAGGAAGAGGAGAACTTCCTGCAACAGGCGGCAACATCACAGTGAGCTTCACCAGACACAGAGGCAGGACTCAGGTCTAACCCTAACCCTAACCCTAACCTCATAATTCAACAAACAGTGAGCTTCACCAGACACAGAGACAGGACTCAGGTCTAACCCTAACCCTAACCCTAACCTCATAATTCAACAAACAGTGAGCTTCACCAGACACAGAGGCAGGACTCAGGTCTAACCCTAACCCTAACCCTAACCTCATAATTCAACAAA